>JAQZBX010073223.1:0-14947 GCA_029593785.1 Cabassous unicinctus | reverse complement strand
ATCGATGTATAAGATTTTAAGCTTGACTTGCACCTTCATCAGCACACCGTGTTTTCCTCAATCAATACCTTTATAACCCTGCTTTCCAAAGTTTGAAATCTCTGTCACTCTTCCATTTGGAATTTTCTAAAGACCTTGAATAAAAAGGGGAAAGGGTAAAGAGAAATGAGTTCACATGGCTAAGAGACTTCAAAGAGAGTCGGGAGGTCATCTCAGAGGTAATACTTATGCATACCTCAGTAGGATCTCATAGAACACCAAAGTGGATATCACCCCACATTGAGGGACCCCTAAGGGCTCTGGTGACACCCAGGTCCTATACAAGTGGGGATAGCCCCAGAGAAAGATGCCTAATTAGTGGGCTCTTCATTGGCATCTGTGTTCCTGAGAATGACAGAGTTGGACTCAAACAAGTCATCCCTTCACACGGTCCATCAGTCCCTTCTACTCAAACCTATATGTGATGCAGGAGTTTTTAGGTGTACTTCCAGAGACTGTATCCTCTGGCCCATGTATTTGCCAGCTGTGCCTGGAATCTCAGTGGAGCTGCAACTCCTACCCTACAGCTCAATGGACTCATCCAAGTAACCTGGCGAGGAGACGACGATGGGCAACAACCATCCCAGGGAATGGAGAGGGCCTGCAGCTGAAGGCAAGATAATCCCATCCACTATATCCATGGAATATAAGCCCTCTCTCACATGGAGATGGAGTGGACATCACCTTCCAAGTCCCATCAGGATGGGGGGAGGAGCTGTGGACTAGAGTGGAATTGGTGGTGTTCTGTTGTAGACATATTGTGATTCAAGCAATGGAAGAAATTGTAATAGTGAGGTGGAGCCGGTGACCACTGGACATTTTTGGGGCAGGGAGAGGAGGGGCAGTTGAAATACTCGGGCTTTTTTGGGACATTGGGGGTTGTCCTGAGTGGCGAAGCAGCGACGAATGTAGGCCATTTTCCATCAGAATATACCATGCAGAACTGGGTGGGAGAGAGTGTGGTCTGTGATGTGAACTGTGGTCTATGCTCGGTGGCAAAGCCCCAGGATGTGTATATCCATTGCGGGTGTAGTACCACACGGATAGGGAATGGTTGTGTGGGGTGTTTTTGGGAGTGTGGGCGGTGGGGAGCATGGGAATCCCTGTAGTTTCTGAGTAATATTTGGATAATCTAGGCACCTTTATAAAATGTTTATATATATATAAAAAATAACATTTATGTAAACAAATGTACATATATGCATATGTATTTATATATCATTTTACAAATAAATAAAAAAAAGTAGGAAAAAAAAATCTTATACATCAATGGAGTGAGGTGGAATAGTGAAAGAGAACATTGGCAGGTGGGCCATAAAAAATTCAGCTTATGATTGAGGCTATAGCATGTTGGTTTCATTCTCCAGGGAGATGTTTTAAGACAATGAATTTGATGATCGTATTTGTAATATAGAAAGTCAATGTGGATATTTTCTAGAGTGTTTCCACCCTGCAATTTTTAGGGAGGATGATAAAGAATTGAAAGAATATGGTGGAATTGCGACATGGAAATCCAGAAAGTATGGTGAAATGGATAGGTAGAAAATTGACATTAAGAAATTTTAGACCTTCATCTCATTGTTATTGGTAACTATTTTTTTACTGATAGAAATAAATGTTAATGAGCTTCTAGCATAAATTGAAAACATCTATAAACCTTAGAATGATGAATACTGATAATCCTATGATATAGGTGTAGGCATAAGATTTAAAATTATTCAGTTCCTTTCCAAATTTAAATGGAATATTGTGTGATTCTAATTCAGGATTTCTGTTGACGTTTGGAGCTATGTAGTACAGAAAAACATGTTCTGACATTTAATTCATTCTTGTGGGTGTGAACCCATTTTAATTAGATCCTTTTGATGAGGTTACTTTATTTAAGCTTTGGGCCTACTCAGTTGAGATGGGTCTTAATCTTATTACTGGAGCCCATTAGAAGCAAAATGAAATTCAAACAGAGAGAAAGCCACAAAGGGAGTAATCAGAATCTGAAAGTCAGCAAAACCTGAAAAAGAGGGTCAAGAGAGGCTGCCATGTGTAAGGAAAATGTCACCAGCAGCTAGTCCCAGGGTACCACTGTAATCTGGGAGCAAGTATTCACTTGATGTTGTCTTGGTTTAAACTTTTCCTTGCCTCACAGTCATAAGCCAATAAATTCCCACTGTTTATGATAACCCATTGCATTGCATTACTTTAGCAACAAGGAAATTAAAACAATTGTTAATTCTAAAATCTTTCCAGGTAATATCATCTTAAAAGTCTTCTGTTGCTTTGTATAAACATTTTACAAATTTTATTGTACTTTGTGTCTTTTTTTTTGTAAATTGCTAGATTATTACTTCTTTCATTTTACTCTTGGGTTTTTCACTCTGTAAAGTGCCTTGACTCTGAAAAATGATGTCACTGCTTTTGTTTTTTGAATAAAGTGCTCATGCTATTTCATTAACTTTTATAGACACCAAGGGGATGTAGCCATTGTTGGAATAACATCAGAACAAAAGAAGTTCTTTTATCATCACTGTCCACTCAGGGAAGACTTGGGCTTATGCTCTTTTCTTCCCACAAGTATATTTTATTCATTGCTCTGTCTCTCTGATTAGTGAGCATTTTCTTATCCTTTTTTAATACAGTGCAGAAAATGATCATGACCAAATGAAGCCCTACTTTATGTGCCAATGGAAGTCTTCCCAAATGCGATGTTTGTGTACAATTTCTAAATATTTTTGAAAGACAATCTGATTCTGTCAATTTGATGTGTATTCTTTCCTAGACTAATTAATATAGGTGGAAATGAAAAGAGCATGTTACTAACAGAGTCCCATGAAGCCATGGTATGCTAAGGAGAGGTTAGAGAGGAATAAATATATGGGCATGTGGAGGTGGGAGTCTGAGACAATGGCCAAGATGATGAGCAGATTCCCTGTGAGGGTGATCAGGTACATGGTCAGGAACAGCCCAAAGAGGAGAGGCTGCAGATCCTGCAACTCTGCAAAACCCAGGCGGAGAAAGTTTAGAATTCCTGTTTAGTTTCCTGTTTCTATGTGATGGAAGGGTTTGCCCTGATAAGAGGAATAAAGAACCGAAAAATCCTTCCAAATTGGCATTCTCCTGCAAGACAGCAATGTCCTAAATTCAGTAGCTCATACTGCCATTCATCTTGTCTAATAATTGTTTTCTTCTTGCTGACAAATGTTGATTATTTTGTTACCTGGAATCTAATGCTATAGCATTTGCTTAGCACCCCAACACTATCAACCCTTTCCACTATAATATGTGCCTGTTATTGGCCTTACAGTTCTATGCTGTGAGGATGGAAATTTCCCAACTCAAGGCCATATCTTCAAATTATTTGAAATGTCCTTTCTTTGTTCTACCTTTGAGTCATTGGTACATGTTACATTCTCCGAGGCCTTTGCCAATCCTATGGCTGAAAAATTAACATCCATTCTAATTCTAATCATTGTTTACATTTGATTTAGATAACAGTTTTTATGATATAAATTCAACAGAAATGGAGACTAAATAAAGACTTTCCTCTTTTCAAATAAGTGAATCTAATGAACATTTACCAATATAATATCGATGCTCATAAAATTTAAAATATTCTATCATATGGAATGGGCATATTCTCCTTATGTAGCACTCATATTTAGACACTTCCTCAATGTTTTCTTAATGATATGAAATGGTTTGCTTAATGTTAGTTAAACATTTTCATGACCACAGTTACAGATTTACAGTAAAATCATAGAAAGTATAGAGTTCTCATATATCCTCCTCGTATATACAATTTTCTCTATTTTGTTTTAGCATATTTCCCCTTTGATCAATATATAAAAGTCTTGTGCTCAGTAATTAAAGTCCAGTGTTTCTTTGATCATATTCTTTAAAATGATCATCTGTTTCTTGATTTTTATATTTTACAGTGAGCAAATTGTCAAATTTTCTGGCCCTTATTTTTAATTATCTATCTTCATATTATATTTTAATGTTGATGAGAGAAAGTCACCTAATATTCTGCCGTAACTTCATTCCCTTATTTTACTAGATGAATTTAGAATCATCTGGCCCCATGCAAGGAAAATGTCTTTGGAATTTTAATGAGGATTCGATTAATGATGTAAATTAATTTATAAAGAGTTGGCATTTTTCTAAGATCACATTCCTATTTTTTCCTATAGTAAGAAAAAATTTGCTCTAGATATTTGGTAAACATTCTTACAATATTGTTTATGAATATCATTCACATTTCTTGTTAAATTTATTTTAGGTTTAATGTCATTAAGAATGAGATTCCTCCCTCCATTGTGTCCATGATATTGCAATTATGTTAGAAAATCTTGTTTTTTTTAAAACATATTTTTTTTAATTTTTAAAGATGTTTTAGATTATATAAATGTTGCATCAAAAACTTAGGGAACTCCCATTTGCCCCACCCCCTCCAATTCATTAGATTCACCCAGGACAACTAACAAAATGATGATGATCGACAATGGCCATCCCTTAAAACAGAAACTATCTACCAATGCAAGCAAGACAGTTCCGTTTATCTACCCCAAAGGATCTAATGCAAGCGATTGCTGGCCTCTCAATCAGAAGTGCAGTGGGCATCACCATTGCAAAATCTTCAAGATTGAGTAATTAACAAACATAAGAGGAAATGCAAATATGTACTAAAAAAGACATTATTCTAGTAATGGAAGAATTTGTATCATTTATATAAAGGCAGTGGTTTTGAGGAAAAGGAGATGGAACAATAGGTGGAACATGAAGCATTTTTGGGACATTGGAATTGTTTTACATGACATTGCAATGACGGATTCAGGCCATTATACATATTGTAAAAACACATAAAATTGTCAGGTGCAAAGTGTAAATAATAATGTCAACTATAGATGATGGTTAGTAGCAATGCTTCAAAATATATTCATCAATTGTAACAAAAGTCCCACACTAATGAAAGTTGTTGATAATGGGGGAAAGTGTAGAGGAGAAGGTGGTAGGGAATAAGGGAATCCACTACAGTTTGATGTAACTTTTATGTAATATACAGCTTCTTTAAAAATAATAATAATAAGAAAAAAGTTAATTAAAATGTTTGCTAATATTTTTGATAAAAGTTCCACAAAACCAACATAGGCAAAGAAGAAGGGAGTAAATAATAAAGATAAAACCTGTAGTTAATGAATTAAAAGGCAAAAAAATCTTAGAACTGTAAAAGAAATCTCACAGTAAATTCTTTGGCAAAAGCAATCAAATAGAGAAGAAGACTCCTAAGTTAATTCTCATAGAAATGTAAATAGACAGAGATTGAACAGAAATACATAAAAGTAAGAATGAGACAAATCACCATAGATATAAGTAAATGCTACACTTGGAAATATAATCTTACTTATATCACCATATCAAATTTTGAAAATTTCCAGGGAAGGAATCCATTTTTTAAAAATAGATGTGTTCAAGTCGATTCAGGGTATAGAATTACAGATAAATAACTAAGGAAGTCATTAAGTAAAGGACATATACTTACCTTCCAAAATGACCTGGTGGAGTCCTGTGGCAGGAGAATAGAAGAATTCCCCTCAAATATAGAAAAAATCAAGTCTATGACATTAATATGTTTTACCAGAATGCTGGAAGATCCCACCAGGACAATCCAATGAGAAAAAGAAACAAGATATAACTTAATGTGGGAGACGTAGGAAGTGGGGAATATGGGACTCCCCTATATTTTTATGTAGCATTATATAATCTAAATATCTTTTTAAAAAATGTTTTAAAAAAGAACACTCTGGATAACTAACAAAGTGTGTAACTTTGAGAGTCCTTTCCAGGTAAACACTAGATTTTAGAAGGACATGAAGTTTATGCATGAATACCAAGTGACCTGAAGAAGAACATTCATTGCTAAGAGGAATTATTGCACAGAACTTCAAGCTCTCCATAGGTGATCCTTTATTCATGAGTATTGAGTATGATTTTGAATATAAATGCCAAAAAATTGTTAATAATTTTTTCACTCACATGGTCTTTGCAGTATATATCAAAATTTGGAAATGAGGCAGATATTTTGTTTGGAGTAACAGAAAGAATCTTATTTATGTCACAATAAAATAATATAGAACATGACATCTAGTCCTGTACCCATTGCATAAATCCCTAGAAATATGGATGCCAAGATTTCTTACTTAATATGTAGTTGTAAATCATCCAAAACAATTCTTTACTTTAGAAACACAATGTATGACTGCATGGGTTACTTCTTCATATTTAAGTTTATGTCTGAATAAGGAAGTTTTTTGTTCCATGGAATGTTCATAGAGTCACAGTTTCAGGCTCTGAGGATTTTTTTTTTATTTAAAAAAAAACTTTAGATTATATAAATATTACATAAAAAGTATAGTGGTTTCCCATATGTGCCAACCCCAATCTCTACTATACTTTCCTACATTAACAACATCTTTCATCTCAGGATATAAACATACTGTATTCCCCATGGCATGGAACATGACTCCCGGAGATGAGCCACCCTGGCATTGAGGGATTATCTCCAAGTGCCAAGCAGTGATGGATCTAGAAAATGGCCTAGACCAAAAGGGGGGAATATTAAATACAAATGAGTTTTTATGGCTAAGATATTTCAAAGTGAGTCAGGAGGTCATTCTAGAGGTTAAGCTTATGCATGTCTCAGCAGGTTCGCATTGACTGCTATAGCAAACAGTGCCTCAAACAGCAGGGCTCCTGAGGGCTCTGGAGACATCTAGACATGAATTGCACACACAGCAGACAATCTCAGGAATTCAGCATAAAGTCAGTGGATGTTATTTTAGAATTTATTCTTCCCAGTATAACAGAGTTAGATTCATTTATATTTTCTCTAGAAATGATTCCTCCCCACTTTTTATTTGTACCTATAATTAGCACTATATTTGTTAATCATATGTCCCAGATACCTAAATCTTTAGTCTGTTCATATGCCAGTTGAGACCTTATTCCCAGCAGAGTTGCAATACCTAATCTCCAATTCATTAGACTCACCGAGGGCAACTAACAAGGAGATGATGATGTACAACACCCATAACAAGGAACAGAGAGTGTGTGCAAGTGCAAGCAAGATAGTTCAATCTATATGTCCCATGTGATCTAAGCTCCTCTCAATTAGAAGCAATTTGGGCATTACCATCCCCAAATCCTCAAGATTGAGGAATGAACAATGAACTAAAGTAGACTTATAATCATTCTATTATAAACTTATTAATACGTCTAGAAAGGGAAGAAATTTTAACATTGTTATAAAGGCAGTGGCCACTAAAAGTTCTGAGGTGAGGGAGAGGGAAGAATAGGTGTAACGTGGAGGCATGTTTGGGACATTGGAATTGTCCTGCATGACATTGAAATGAAGGATACAGGCCAGTATATATTTTGTCATAACCTCCAAAATTGTGCATGACAGAGTGTAAACTATGACATAAGCTATAGTCCACAGTTAATAATAATGCTTCAATATGTGTTCGTCAATTCTAACAAATGTACCAGGCTTTGAGGATTTGATCCTTTGAATCACATACAATTATGTCAGCCCCAAGAAAAATGACAATTCTATGACTTCTTTACAATGAATCTCTTCAGATTCTTTATGTCTTTATTTATCAGAATGTTGATGATGGATGTCAGCATGGGTATGACCAAGGTGTACATCAACAGGGATGGAGCATATGCATTTTGCATAGCAGAAAACTCATGCAGGCACCTTTACGAATACAGCAAAAAAGGAGACAAGAGAAAGGTAAGAAACACAATCTGAAAATGCGTCACACTTCCCCCAAACTGATAGGATTACATGAATGGAGGATAAAAATTTGCAATAATAGTAAAAGATCCCAGTGAGGAGCCACCAGCCGAAAGGTTAGCTGCAAAGTGCATCACTATATCATTGATGAAGCCATCTGATTAACTTCACAAAAATTTGGTTAATTCTGAATGTGTACAAAAGGAAAAGTGACAACACCATTAAGCTTTGTATCAAGGAATACAATATACTTATGATTCAGAATACCAAAACCAACTGTATACCTAAATGTATTTGATAGGCAAAGAAACTCCATCTCAAGTGTTTAATAAATGTTCCTTGGAGACATTAGTGAATGATGACGGTCATAGCCATGGAGAAGAAACACAGGGTAGCAGGGGCCCCAAATGGGGATAAACATTTATGCCACCCATCGTCCACCCAAGGTACAAAATTAGCAGAAAAGCCCATTTCTATTTTGGCCACTTCACACATAGGAACCAAATTGCTCAGAGATTAGAGTAAGAATGGAACAGTTACTTTAATCATCCTCTGGGAGAAATAAAATTTTTAAGACACAGAAATGGTAAATATGCCCAATTTTCTTCTACCTACGGTTTAAGGTTATCAAGGAAAAAGGAATTCAAAAGTGCTTTTAGAAGGAAAGTATGCTTGACAGCACCTCCCTTCTCTTCTTTGTAGCCGAGTTGAACTTCCAGCACTCAGGAGGAAAAGGACCCAGGGAAAATGTAGTTCAAGAAGGCCATCTGAGCATCTGCTGTGGGAGACTGATCTGGAGGCAGGCACAACTCTCAGAACATGATCTCTGATGGGACTAGTTGGGTTAACAAAATGATGAGTCCATCCACTTAAAGATTTCACACAGTTGTGCAGGTCCCTGTACCATCTTCTACCTCTCTGGTCTAGAAGACAATTCTAAGCCTTTTCTTCAGTCTGAGCATCTCTCAAGCAATTCTTACACAGCTATCTTAGATATTTTAATGTAGATATTAAAAGTGCCTCCATACTACCCGTTCATGGATTCTCCTGTATTGATAACTTGTAAAATCTTGATCACTCATTCATTGGCACAAGAAACATTTTCTTGGATCCTGTGTAATTAGCACTTGCAAGCACCTCACATACCTTCTAACGTTCAGTTATTTAATATTCTTCTGCCCTGGTTTTCACTTTTGTAATGGGGATAATGGTAGAGTCAATTTCATAGGGTGATTATGAAGATTAAATTAAAGGAGAAAATGCATGCAAAATCATTTCCAGAGTATATAATACCTGCCTGAAACCTATAATTGTTCATTGATGTAATTGGTACACCACTGTAAAAATGTTATCATCTGCTAAATTGAAACAATGGTGATGATAACAAAATAAGCAAATGCATGTCAAACACAGCACAGTGCTTGTGCCATGGTGGTGTGAATATATTTTAGCTATATTTCATTTATTGAGTATTTACAGATTTCCATTCTTTATTCCAAGAGTTTAATATTTTTCTTAATATTTGAAATTATTTTGCTCTGTTTTGTAAAGATCTTTTACAGTATATTTGAATGTTACTGCTTTTTCTCTCTGGCAGCCATATATTTATAGTTATCTACTAATGAGAACATAGTTTTGAATAATGTATGAAAGAGCTCCCATGATGATGAAGATTTCTGGAACTAGAAAGAATTGACAGTAGTACAATATTGTGAATGTCCATAATGACACACTTCAAAGTGTCTACTGAATTTTACAAATTTCCTAGGTATCAACTACCCTCCTAGCAGCCTACTCATTGAAAATAGGTATTCAGTTCCAATTTATCATTTCCAAATTTTGAAAAGTTGCTTTTCCAGTACTTACATCTTTTTTTTTAGATTGTCTTTTCACTTTATAAGGAGTGTCCTTTGAGATATAAAGATTTTAATTGACAAAATCCATTTTTACCTATTTTTCTTCTTTTAAATATATTATATATATATATTTTTAAAAAGGTATTTAGACTACATAAATATTACATAAAAAATATAGGGGATTACCATATGCCTTGCTTCCTACAACTCCCACATTTTCTCACATTAACAACATCTTTCATTAGTGTGGTACATTCATTAAAATTAATGAAAACATTTTAAAACATTGCCACTAAGTATAGATTATATTTACAGTGTAGTTTACACTCTCTCACACACAAATTTGTAGGTTATGGCAAGATATGCAATGGCCTGTATCTTTCATTTTAATATCCTTCAGGAATATCCCCAAGTCCCCAAACTGCCCCCAAATTTCACCTGTATTTGCCTCTCCCTGCCCTCAGATCCTCTAATGGCCAATGTCTCCACATGAATGATATAGTTTTTCCATTGCTAGAATCACAATACGTCTATAGTAGAATACCAGTATGTCTGCTTTAGTCTATAGTTTGTTCCCCAATCCTGAGGATTCTGGGTTGGTGTTGCCCTCTCCAACTCTAATTGGGATGAGGCTTTGATCTCATGGGGCAGATGGATGGGAATCTCTTGCTTTCAGTTGTAGACTCTCTAGGTTCCTTGGGATGGTTGTTTTCAATCATTATCTCCATTTTAGTTGTCCTGGGTGAGTCCAATGAAATGGAAAGCAAGTATTGCAACACTATTGAATTTCATGGACATGAATTTAATTTCATGGACAGCCCAGATATTAAAATCTATTGGATGTACACCTCCCAACTCCAGCATCAACTTTTTGTTCAAATAAAAGGGACAGAAGTGGCATGTGTAAAGAAGTCACTTCTGAGTCCAACTCTGTCAAATTTGGGAACACACACTCCAAAGTAAAGCCACTGGCAAGGCACTAAACTCCATAGCTATCTGCCATGACCATAGGTCCTGGGTGTTTCCAGAACCCTCAGGAACCCTTTTATTTGGGGTAGTATATACTTTGGCAGTCTATGAGATAAGCTGAGATAAGCATAAACGTTGCCTTCCTGATGAACTCCTGACTCACTTTGAAATCTCTTACCCATAAAAATTCATTTGTCTTTACCTTTTCCTACTTTTATTCAAAGTCTTTTTCCAATTGCATCACCAGCAGGTGCTTGGTAGTTATCCCTCAGTGCCAGGGAGGCTCATCCCCAGGTGTTGTGTTCCATGCTGGGGAAAGTAATGCATTTATTTGCTGAGTTTGGCTTAGAAAGAGGTGACATTTGAGCAACATTCAGGCTTTCAGGAAGTAACTTAAGAACCCTACAACACCAAGCTAAGTTGCAATTTCAGAAGCAAAGGCTCACAAGCATAACCATGAATTTCAAGGGCCCATCAATGGAACATCCTTCTCCACTAGTCATTGTTAGTGGATTTAACTAACAAACCTGGCAAAGAGAATCTTGGCCTGTGAGAGAGTAGAGTCAGGCATTTGACTAGTTCTATGATGAAAACTATCAAAATTTTAACTCCCCTAAGGGAGCAAGGCAGTAGGAAGGACTTAATGTTTCCAAGAGCCTATTTAGGATCACCTGGGAGAAGGGAGTGGTCTAGAAGAGGGTTGAGAATCAGTTCTGTATGGTGAATTCAGTCATCAGGGCCACATTTGAATTTCAAAAGGGAACTCAACCTGACCAGGAGAGGGGAGGGGAGATCTACTTACACAGCCTGTTGAATCCTGCTACCCTAGGAGAGACAAACATGACCAAGGGAAAGTGACTGTGTAGGTTTCTGAAGAGCTAAGTGATCCAATGGAAAATTTTAGGTCAGTGGAGGAAATTCTGCCTTGAATATAAGAGGTCCCTATTTCGATTCCCGGCTCCTCTTAGAATAGTGATCCACCGGGATATGAACTATTCCACTGACACTTTAGGACATGGAAAACATAGATATCAGAAATTTTATTGCCTTCTCTTGGATCCCTTATTTTTCATAAAAAAAGTTTACTTTAAAAAAAAAATTAACTTAGTTTACTCGCTAAAACCCACTTAAAACCTGCAAAGAGAAGGCTGCAGGGTAATTGATTGATGAACACTTGCAGCCTGAGAAGCTCCACAGGGGCCTAAGAAGGAATGCTGTTCTCCCTAAGTTTTTGTTTGACTGCTTGCTTCTGTGTTTGATATTTTTTTGTTCGTTTCTTGTTTTTCTTTCCTCTTTCCTGCCCCCAACTTTTTTTTTTTAAATTAGGTGCTATGGCTTGTTTCTTCTTTGATGTGCTTCTTCTTCCTTGATTTTCAATTTTTTGTTTATACTTATTTTGTCTACCAATGCTATCTCTTTTCCTTCATTAATCTTTATATCTTATGCTTTCTGTTGTTTCTTACATTCCACCTTTCTTCATTTAACTCACAATTTTTCTGGATTCTATTTCTATCTTGTCTATTCTTTTTCATATTTTTATTAACTTTTTCTTTTCGTCTTTTCTTTTCTAATTCTTTCTCTTTCTTATTCTTGCCTTTTAAATCATTCTATGTATTTTTCTCTACATGGTATCCCAATTCATAGCAGGTACTCTACTTTTTTTATTGCTATTACTCTACACTGCTTATGTGAGTTAAATATTCATATTACTAAGTATTATACAAAGCCTCTTCTAGCATTTATTATTATTATTATTATTATCCTTTTTCTTTTCTTGCCTCTTTCACTTTCTCTGGCCCTAATCTTTTCCCTTCAAGGGAACATAGAAAGCAGCAAGGAAATAAGGCAAGAAGAAGATAGTGTGAAAGAGAAAACTTAACACACATACAAAACCAGAAGCTTAATAAAACTCTAGAACAGAGAGATAACCTAATCAACTGAATTAACCCATCAAGATACAAAGAAGAATACAGGAAACAAAAAATTACAAACCATATGAAGAAACAGGAAGACATGGACCAGTCCCAGTGAACAAAGAAAAACCAGGAAGAGATGCAGAACACTGAACAACTAATCAAAGTTGTCCAAACAAAGATCATGGACTAAATTAATGAAGTGAAGAAAGAGATTAAGGATATTAAGGAGACATGGAGAACATACTGAAGAAATTATAAACATACTTAAAAAGATAACAGACCTGATGGTGATGAATGGCACAATACAAGAAATCAAAAATACACTGGAATCACATAACAGCAGGTCTGAGGAGGCAGAAGAAAGAATTAGTAATGTGGAAGACAGTACATCTGAAATCAAACTGATAGTAGAACACATAGATAAAAAAGACAGAAAAAATCCAGCAAGGATTTAGGGACATATACAGCCACACAAAATGCACAAACAATTGCAAGATAGGCATCACAGATTGAGAAGAGAAGGGAAAGGCAAAAGAAGGAGTGTTGAAGGAAATAAAGGCTGAATACTTCACATCCCAATTGAAGGAGAGGAACATACATGTCCAGGAAGCACAGCACACCCCAAACAATATAAATCCCAACAGGCCTACTACAAGACATAAATTCATCAAAATGTCTAATGCTTAAGACAAAGAGAAAATATTCAAGGCAGCAAGAGAAAAAAGAACCATCACGTAAAAGGGAAGCTCAATAAGATTAAGTGCTGATTTCACATCTAAAATCATGGAGGCAGTAAGTCAGTGGTATGACATAGTTAAGGTACTAAATCACAAAAAAGTTCCAGGCAAGAATTCTCTATCCAGCAAAGCTGGCATTCAAAAATGATGGAGAGTTCAAAATATTCACAGATAAACAGAAATTGAGAGAATATGCCAATAAGAAACCTGCCATTCAAGAAATTCTAAAGGAAGTTCTGCAGGTTAAAAGGAAAAAACAGGAGAGAGAGAGTTGGAGGAGAGTGTAAGAACAACTAAAACAACAAAAAGAGAAATAAAAACAATATATGACATACTTAAACCCAAAGAAAATATGGCTGATTTAAGAAATTCCTTGAGAGTAATAACATTGAATGTTAGTGTATTAAAATCAACAGTCAAGTGATACTGATTGGCAGAATGGATAAGGAAATGTGACCCATCTATATGTTGTCTACAAGAAACCCACCTTAGAGCCAGAGATTCAAGGAGGCTTAAAGTCACTGGCTGGAAAAAAAAAAAAAAATTGCAAGCAAACAATAACCAAAAAAGAGCAGGAGCAGCTATTCTAATATCAGACAACATAGACTTTAAATGCAAAACTATTGTGAGAGACAAACATGGACACTATATATTAGTAAAAGGGGTAATCTTTCAAGAAGAAAGAACAATCATAAAATTTATGCACCTAATCAGGTTGCCTCAAAATACATGAGGGAAACACTGGAAAGATTAAATGGAGACAGAGTTGCATCTACAATTGTAGTGGGGGACTTTAATACATCATTATCAGCATAAGACAGAACATCTTGACAGGAAATCAATAAAGAAACAAAGACTCTCAATAATACATTAGAGGATCTGGACCTAATAGACATATATAGAACACTGCATCCACGTACAGTGAAATATTCATTCTTCTTGAGTGCACATGGATCGTAATCCAAGATAGACCACATTCTAGGCCACAGTGCAATGCCCAATGAATTCAGAAAGATTGAGGTTTTACAAAGCAATTTTTCTGACTACAATGGAATGAAATTGGAAATCACTAAGGGCCAGAGAAACAGATTAGGCACAAAGATATGGAAGTTAAAAAACACACTCTTAGACAAACAGTGGGTCAAGGAGGAATCCTCAAAACAAATTAGTAACTACCTAGAAACGAATGAAAATGACAACACAACACATCAAAACTTATGCAATGCAGACAAACCTGTACTGAGAGGGAAATTCATAGCCATATGTATATATCAAAAAGAAGAAAGAGATAAAATTGAGGTCCTAACTGCACACCTGGAGAAATTGGAAAAACAACAGCAAGCTAACCCCAAAGGAAGTAGAAAGAGGGAAAAACAAAGATTTGAGCAGGACTAAACGAAATGGAAAATAAGAAAGCACTAGAAAAAATAAACAAAACCAAAAGCTGGTTCTCTGAGATGATCAATAACATTGACAAACTCATAGCCATATTAACAACAACAAAAAAAGAGAGCAGATGGAAATACAAAAAATAAGAAATGAGAAAGGGGATATTACCACTGACCCCATAGAAAGGGAGTATCATAAGAAGATCATTATATGCCAACAAGAATGATAATTAAGTGGAAATGGAAAATT
>JAQZBX010073222.1:0-14947 GCA_029593785.1 Cabassous unicinctus | reverse complement strand
TGAGAGGCCCCGGGTTCGCTTCCCGGCGCCTCCTTGTGAGGGCAGGCCTGCTTGCGCGGCGCCGTGGGCTGATGCGGCAAGACCTCACAGCAAGGGGGAGATAAGCAGACACAGAGAAGACACGCAGCGAATGGACACAGCAGCACAAGCAGCAAGGGGGGGATAAATAAAATAAAATAAATAAATCTTAAAAAGTAAAGGCAGGGATTTTGGAGAAGAGGAAAAGAAAATCCAAGTTTTAATGCCCCTAAATTTCTCAACCCTGATATGCTCAAAAAGGCAGTACTGTCTCTCATTCTGAGCTCAGAGGAATGGAGAGAATTCTTGAAAATACTCAAGTGTGTCACTTGAGCATGGAATTTTAATTTTCTATCTAGGTCCAGTTCTCTTTCAACTCACCCTAAAAAACCCTCCCTGAATGAAACAGATTCTAGAATCAGGAAAAACCATCTTCAAAATTATACTTTCTTCATAATGAACATTTATTCATGCAAGTACCTTAAAAAGGGAAATGATGAAGTAGATCATGTTTGGAATAAAACTACATTTACAAGTTTAACTCTAAATTATTAATGGAATCTCCCTCTCTCCCTCCTTTTAGTTTCCATCCCCGCAGGGTGCTACAGGGTCCCCTGGAAGAACTGAGGCAGATGGATGATGATTTTTTTCATTGATCCTGACTGGCCTAGTAATGATCCAAATTAGCTGTCTTCCTCGTCCTCTAATCTACATTTGCAGCACATATTCTCCAAATGCTCCTAAGTTTCCAAATTTAGGTACACTTTGTAGTTCTGGAGGGCCCTAAAGAGTCTCTCCCATTAGTCAGGTTTAAGTAAACAGTGGTTATTAACCAGCAGTGCACATCTTGTGGCTCAGGGAACCCCTCTCCCAGAGATTCAAACTTAGCAGGTTCAGGGTGGGACACAACCTGTGCATTCTGAAAAACCTCCCCTGAGGACTCCTGTGCAAACTGTCTGTTGCGAATTGACGCATGTCCCCCACAAACGATACGTTCAAGTCCTAACCCCTGGACCTGGGGCTATGAACCCATTTAAAATAGGACCCTTGAAGATGCTATTATTAGTTAAGGTGTGCCCAAACCAAACGAGGGTGGACTTTAACCCAACATGGCTGGAGTTAAAGGAAATTGGACCTAGAGGTAGACACCAGAAGTCAGAAGCAGCTAGCGAATAAGGCAGATGGCCATATGACAGAGGCAGAGATGCAAGCCAAGGAAGCCCAAGGATTGCAGCAAGCCAGCACCAAAATGCTACAGACTTGAGGAAAAAGCATGGCTGGTCAACGGGTCATGTGTGACAATAAATTCCTGTCCTCCAAGACAACGCATTGTGTGGTATGTGTCATAGCAGCCATAGAAAACCAAGACCCTGTTTCTGGAAAATAACCACTGTTGTAAAGGGAAAATGGTTCCTAAGAGTTCCAGTATTCCCACTAACAAGTCACTAAAGAAACAATACAACTTTGAGAGGTGGGTATTATAAAAGTACCAAAAAAAGTAAGACTCTAGAATTTAGAGGGTCCCATGTGGGATAGGAAATAGAAGCTAAAAATTCTAGGATGACAACATAATCATCTTAAATACAGAAAGAAAACCTGGATTGCACACAACTTGAATAAGAATTTAAACGCCCCTAAATAGGATAGCATTCTTTAAGGTAGAGCAAAGTGCTCTGCTACTTATACTGAATAAAATAGTCTTTTCTCAGACTGCAGGAAAAAAATTAAGATTTCTCAAGTGAAAGTTCTTCCTTGTAAAACTACTTCTTAAACCTTTGTGGATTACTCTACTTGTTTGCCAGCAAAATTAATTTTCATTTCTATGAAGGAATTGAAGTTGTCAATATTTACTTTAGTATTAAGTAGTTCATGGTGTTCTGAATTCCAAGTATCCTGCCACTTGAACAAATTTGAAAACTACTGAGTTATTCAGCTCTCTGAAATCCACCACCATAAAGAAAGTACTAAGATGGAGTGAATTACATCAAACATGCACTGAACTTACTGAATCCTTGCTTCCCATCCGGGAGTGAAAATGAGACAGCACCGTCTGAATGAGATCATTTATCTTAATTCAGACTCAATGTGCATATGGTCCAATGAAATGAGATGTGAATCTGCTGGTCCCTGAGTTGGATCTATGTGCATCTCACAGAAAGGTCCAGGTAGAAAAATGGAATCAAGTCTTTCTATGTAACTCTCCACTCATTCATCCCTTGTTAGAAAACCAACATAGGTTGGTATATTTTTTAAAGATTTCTTAGAAAGGCTCAAATGGAAGTCAAAGGGTCATTTGTGATATCCTTTCTGGTAACTGATAAAATCTGTGTTGAGTCTGGTTAACAGCGTCCTTGATCTCATGCCTACAACCCTCGGCCTGTGGTTCAGATTCACAGAGTGCCTGAAGGTCTGGTGGTAGGAGTATGTATATGTGTATGAATCTGGTTTCTAAAAAGCCCACGGGACACACGAGGTTTATAGTCATGAACATCTGCTCTTGGACTGCAACTTCTAAAAATAACCTTCCATTCTTTCAAATAAGGGAGATATTTTGAAGATCAAGATTTTTCCATATTCAGAAATTCTAATTTTGAGAAAGTAGGGCACTTGGGCAGAGTACATCTCCTAGTCAGGAAGCAGTAAACATCGACTACTATCAATAGTCATCCATTTCACTTCCCATCGAAAAGTGCACACACACACGCACTGTAGGCTCAGGAGTGTTTAAATGTCCTCCTTGACTAATGACACACGCACACACACACACACATGAGCTACTGCAACAGTGGTTTCTAAGTATTAATAAATACTACAGTTAGAGAGGCTTACTAATCAAAAGGAAGGTAGCAAACTACACAGAAAAGAAACTTCTAGATTACTCCCACTACCTTTCCTCCCAGGAATCTGACACATCTCTTTACGTAGACCAGGCTTCTACATAAAGCCTTTCCTTTCTGCTACTTCTGTTTTCCCAGGTACCTGCTTAGGCAACCTCTGATGTGGACAAACAAATTTCTTGCTATATCTCTTTCTGTCCTTCTGACAAGAACCAGAACGTTCTGATGGGAAAAATTTAGGTGACCAGTAACTTTCAAAAGCAAGGTGTTGGATCTTGAAGCCAGAAAGACCGAACATGGGAAATGTCTAGAATTCTACTCAGCAGTGCTGTGTACATTTAAAAAATATCCCTCAAAGAAAGGCATCCAAAACCTGCCCTAGGAGAAGGCACTTCTGAGGCCTACAGACACCTAGGTGAAAATATACACCCTTTCCAACAAGCTTGCGAGGTCACGATGCTCTCATCCGGCATCCCTGGCTACAACATCACCACTCTCGACAACAATTATTCCGGGGGTGTGGGCGAGGAAGAGGGTCATAACAGTTTCCAGATGCCTATGAAAACCTGGGTTTATAAAATAACCAAATGTTGATATATAGGGATTAGAAAGCAAGTCACTGTCTTCCAATTAAGCTCAATGGTTTTATAATCACATCTGAGCAACAAGGATTTTGTTAGTAGTGTACACAGAAAATTCTAATTGCAGACCAGAACAGTTGGCTGAACGGCTGCTGAATATTAATTAAGCAATCTTAACTGATTTATATACTGCCCTCATTTAAATTTACAGTGGCACGCCTGCTAATAAACCCATTTCTTCTCATGCTGTCGAGTACAGAAATTACATTAATATTTACTTTGGTCAATGGATCTGTTATGTTAAGCCCTGTATGAATAAGATCCACTTAATTGAAAGTCGAAAATGTTCGCATGCCTTCAAGGAAGATGATTGAGAGCTGCATTAAAAAGACATGGATTGATTTACTAGGGCAAAACATTTCAAGACCCTGAAGTGACAAACACTACAATAGAAGGAAACGGCTGTGGGTGTTGGACTTTTCCTCAATGAGGAATTCTTTGAAATAACTCATGGGCCTGACTTGAAAAGGAGCCTAATTTAAGTTCTAAGGCAAGATTTTTTTTTATATGCAACCACTCACTTGCTGCGAAGTTTCCTTTACTGCATATTAAATGATTCAGTTTGCAAAACTCAGTTTACACTCAGTACGTTTCCAGGAAGGACTCTTTTAGAAAGAAAAACTCAGGAATGCACTTCTGGCAAGCATACTCTCCCAACCATAACAGAGGACATGTGATCTAACCAATAGGAACATGCTTTGGGGGATAATTGGATGGTCACATCTCACGTCAGAGCTGTCCTGGAAATTTTGGGACATATAGTTGTCATCGCTTGGATGTGAGGAGAAGAGAGAACAAAATTATGCTGAAGATGCTTGGGAGAGAATGTAGATATTAAACTTTTAAACATAGAAAAAGTGTTTTAAAATATTTTGCATGGGTAGGAGAGATGTCCCCTTCAACTCTTATTATAGCTGGAAGTGACACAAATCTGATCCCCCCCAGTGAAAGTTTTATTGGATAATACAAATTGTCTGCGATTAATGTCTTTTGGGCGGTGGGAGAAAATGAACAAATTATATACACAAAAAGTAGTCTCAAGACAGCATAGTCTCTTGCTAGACATTAAGCTTGCTAGGAAATCCTTGCAGATGCTTGGGAACGACTGAAGTACTGGTAATACTTTCCAGGAGATAAGAGAACAAAAGCCACTTCCTAAACCACACTTTTGACAAGACCAAGAATCTGAACATGGCAGTTCTTCTATTACAGCTGGCTCCGGAGAAGTGTGCCCTGGACAGTCCTTCACAACGTGCCTTGCTGTTGTCCATAAAAGTAGGCTTGACGTCGGGGGCTTGAGGTGGCCGTCTCACCCTGCAGAACCTGGCTGGGAATGTTCTGAGCATCTGGACCGAGGTTTGTGGGACTCTCTGCCTCATTTTATCACTGCCGTAACGTAGGAGCAGAGTCCCCCATGCCTCACTGGAAAGGTTAACAGTGGCATGACGCTGCGGCTCATTTTGGGGAGGAAGTAGGAAATGGAAATTCACATTTTATTTACTGTACATATTGTTAAGTATCTGTAATCCAAAAATGATCTGGTAAAAGCCTTCGGGCAGCTACTTATTCTATTAACATACTGAATGACTGTGCTTTGCTGTGAGAGTGATATTCAAAGGATCTAGTGAGGTATTTTGTACTTCTTCACTAAATGGCCCCAGATTGTAGTACTTTTTAAATACTTGGGACCAACTGGGGGAAACAACAACATTGAATCAAACATCAAACTACCAACCAGGTTAAATTCCAAGTGATTTAAGAATTTAAATATTAAAAACTGAAATCAAAATGCTCTAATAATTATTGAACTGATGAATGCACAACTATGTGATTATACCAAATACCTCTGATTGTACGCTTTGGATAGACTGTATGCTTTATTAATATGTATCAATACAATTGATTTAAAAAATCAAAATCACATTAAAAGAAAAAAAGTAACCTCAGAAGGGAGAGAGACTTTCTAACTATCACTCAAAATACTGAAACCCCCAAAGAAAATACGGATAAAATTGATATATGAAAGTCAAAGATGCATCATAAAGTTGAAAGGCAAACTACAATTTGGGGAAAAAAATATTTGCAACCCATGTCACTGACAAGGACTATCTCTCCTCTGCAAGTTGATTAGAAGAAGACCAGCAAGTTAAAGGAAAAATGGGCAAAAAAATATAGGCAAACATTTCACAGGAAAGGAAATACAAATCGCTCTTAAAATGTAAAAGATGCTCAATCTTGCTTGCAATAAGAGAAAACACATTAAAACCACCCTAAGATACCATTTCCCCCCACCTATCAGATAAACAAAAATCCTGCAGTTTGAAAACAGACTTCTCTGGGGAGGCTGTGGGGAAATGGGTGTGCTCATGCGTTACTGATACAAACGCCCCTTGCTATCCCACTGTGGAGGGCAATTTGGCATCATCCAAAGTTACAAATGCACATACCCCTTGATGCAGCCAATTCTTTGAATTTATCGTACAGATACATTTACACACTTGCAAAATGACACACCCGACAAAGTTCTTCATTGCAATATTGCTTGTAATAAAAAAAAGACTGGGAAAAATAACAAAGTGACAGCACAGGGAAAGGGTGAAATAAATCATGATATATCTGTACAATGAACACTACACTTCTATAAAAAAGAACAAAGAAGCCACATATGCATAGAGAATAATCATGCAAGTGGAAAAAGCAAGGTATATGGTATTGTATATGGTATTCTACTGCTAAACAAACGGGATAAAACGATGTAAATTCATATTTGCTTATATATAAACATAATCTCTGGAAGGATGGACAACAAACTAGTAATCGTGGTTACCTACTAGCAAGTGGGTGGACAACAGGATAGTGTGGAGGATGGATGGAGCTATTGAGGAGTATATTACTTTAAACTTTTTGATTCTGAACCACGTGAAGTATTACCTATTCAAAATTTAAATCAAGAACTTAAAAAATAATCAAATATCTGGTCTGACTTTTATTGTTTTTCCTTCTCCTCTCTGGGGGATTATCAGCTGTCACTCCTTCCAGCTGTTTTCCTGCTTTGGGCAGTTCTTTCCCCGCTGTGCTCCTCAGACTGCACAGCCCACTTCCACCCTGCTGTGGGAGAAGATGGAATCCTGGAAAGGGGCAAAAGCCTGCTGCCTTTCGGTTAATGTACATGAACTTTGAAACAGCCGTTTCAATTGCTTGGAGTGTTGCTATTTGGGCCTCTATGTTGGACCTTTCTCCTGGTTGCTGGCCACATTTTGGATGGAGGTGCAGGCCAGGAAAGGAAATGAGAATGTATGGAAAGAAGCAGAGGTGGGAGATGGAGAGGCCGATGGAAGTGCCTCCGCTGAGATGCTCCCACCTCCGGCAGCAGCCTGGCAGAGGAGAGAGGGGCACACTGCCCTCTGGGAGGCTTTTCATTTTTTCTTTCTTTATTAGAGAAGTTGTGGGTTTACAGAATGGAAGACTTTTATAGAGCAGCAGAAAGGTTCTCTGGGTCAGGAGGCAGCAGCGAAAGCGCCTGGGGAGAGAACGGGGAGTGGTAGCCGAGGAAGAAGTGGTCTTAAGTGTACAGTACCCCCAGGAGGGAGGAGGATTCTAGGCTTGGCGGGGATTATGGAAGGGCAGAGACTCTGAGCTCCCTGAGGGCAGGACCCGCATCTCACCCGTCTCTTCGTCGCGGAGAAGTGGCACTGCTCAGGGCTCAGACCGCTGGGGTGCAAGTCCCAACTTGGACAAGTGAGCAGGGTGGCCCAGCCTATAACTTCCCAGAGCCTCAATTTCCTCATCTTCTCAAGGGGGCAATGGATTTCATACTTTAAGCCCTATATCACCTCAGTTCATCTCAACCACAACCCCATGAAAAGGAACTATCATTAGACCATCTTATATAGAGGAGGAAACTGAGGCACAGAGGGCTTTGGTATCTTGCTCGAGGTCACCGAGCCTGCAAGGATAAGAGCTGCAATTAGAACTCATATCTCTTTGAGCCAAAGTCTGTCTTTTTAGCCACTACACTATAAAAAATTTAAGATATTCGATTCACAATCAAGTGGAGTCTATAAATACTTACAGTTTCCCAAGATGGTTCCCAACTCCGGGACCTAAATGAAATAATGTTCTTTCTCCCACTGCAGGCACTCAGAAGTAGAGAAAATACCAGAGGTGACCAGGTGCCTTGAAACAAAAGACAGCCTCTAGGAATCTCTCTTATGATCTGAAATAAATCTGGAATGAGCCCACTGCCGCATCCAGGAACAAGTATATACATTTGAGTTAATAACAGCACACGTGTCACGGGTAAGGCTATGGCGTCCTTTCTGGGGAGGACTTACGAAACTGGAGATGCACTTATCTTTGTGCTATCCTTGAGGAGTGCTACCCCTGAGGTCAAAACCATAATATATTTATATAGTTAGACATTTAAGTGATATCTTCTTCGGACTTCTGGGAAGATGGCAGATTAGAAAGACATGGGACTGTCTTCTCTCCCAGAAAAATAGCTGGAGGACAGGCAGAAATGGCCTGGAAAAAACTTTTCTAGGGTTTAGGACACCAGGGGAAGGCTGGACACTGCCCAGAGGAAAGAGGGGCAAAGGAAAAGAATCGTGACGGCAAAACTGTGAGTTAAAAGCCTCAGCTGCAAATGCCGGCACCTTTCCCCCACTGTAGACACTTTTGAATTCTCAGGCCTCGAGGCTGGCAGCTACAAAGGGGGCCCCAGGGATCTACCTCCCCAGGAAAGAGGAGAGAGAGGGACATAGCCTAAGACTGACTCAGCTTTTGACCCACAAATTTGGTCTGCTGTGTCCCAGGAGCCCTTGCAGGCCGGGTAGGGCTGCGCCATTGTTTGCCTTGGGAGCCAGCAAGGGACTGATAAGATCTGACCCCCTCTATCTCCCACTCTGCTGACCAGGACTGGTTGTTGAGGACACAGAGGGGCATGGAATTACTTTCTACCTGGGAAAAGGGAGGAGGCTGCCAGCAAAGCTTGGAGAACTGCCTCTGAGAAAATTTGAATTATGAGGCTCTTCGGTCACATTGATCCTGTCCATGTTGCAGCAAACACACTCCGACCAGGCATTGAACTGAGAGAGCTGTCAAAGACTGCCCTCTTCTGGCAGACCAAAGAAGTACACGTGAGGAAATTAAAAGTAAATTAAAGTGAGAGAGGCTTTTTCCAGCCTTTACAGCCTCCCTAACCAAGGCCCTAAGAAGGGGGTCTGCAACCCATTACTGGGTCCAGGGCCCAGATTTGAGCAACTAACAAGGACAATCCTAAAGACCTAGAACAAGTTGAACCAAGAATCAAAGAACAGCAGTAACACACAGCCTCCCGCCACTAAAACCCCACAAAAGGGAGAGAAATCGAGCATCTGAGTAAAATCACCACCCTAATCAGATGCCTAAAGATCAGCAAAAAATTACAAAGCCATACTAAGAAAATGGAAGATATGGCCCAAGACAAGATAATATCAAAGCCCCAGAAGAGACACAGGATTTGAGACAACTAGTCAATGAGATGTACACAAATTTCCAAAATAAAATTAATGAGCTTAAAGACAATATGGCTAAAGAGATACAGGACATCAAGGAGACACTGAGCAAGCACAAAGAAGAATTTGAAAACCTGAATAAAAAAGTAATAGAGCTCATGGGAATGAACACGATAGGTGAGATCAAAAAGACATTAGATACAAAAACAGATTCAAAATGATAGAAGAAAGAATAAGTGATACAGAAAATAGAACAGCTGAAATTGAAGAAAGAAAAGAATGGAAAAATAGAATAGGGTTTCAGGGATTGAATGCTAACATGAAACACAACAACATACATGTCATGGGAGTTCCAGAAGGAGAAGAGAAGGAAAAAGAGGCAGAAAGAGTATTTGAGGAAATAATAGCTGAAAATTTCCCAACACTCATGAAAGAAATGAACTTACATGTCCAAGAAGCACAGCATACCCCAATCAGAATAAATCCGAATAGACCTATTCCAAGAAACTTACTACTCAGAATGTCACATGTCAAAGTTAAAGAGAAAATTCTGAGAGCAGCAAGGGAGAAGCAAACCATCACGTACAAGGGATGCCCAGTAAGACTTAGTGTGAATTTCTCATCAGAAACCATGGAGGTGAGAAGACAGTGGTATGATACAATGAGGATACTGAAAGAGAAAAACTGCCAGCCGAGAATTCTTTATCTAGCAAAATTGTCCTTCAAATATTAAAGTGAATTTAAAACATTAACAAACAAACAGAAACTGAGAGAGTTTATAAAAAAGAATCCACCTTTGCAGGCACGATTAAAAGAAGCCTTACAGCCTGAAAGAAAAAGCAGGAGAGAGGGGCTTGCAGGAGAGTATAGAAGAAAGAATAGCAGAAAGGATAACCAAAAGAGTAAAAAGACGAAAATAAGATATGACATAAGAAAACCGAAGAATAAAATGGTGGAAGTAAATAATGCATTTACAGTAATATCATTGAATGTGAATGCATTAAACTCCACAATCAAAAGATATAGGCTGACAGAATGGATAAAAAAACACAAGCCATCCATTTGCTGCTTACAAGAGACTCATCTTAGACTCAGGGATACAAACTGGTTGAAAGTGAAAGGTTGGAAAAAGATACTCCACGTAGATAGTAACCAAAAAAGAGCAGGGGTAGCTCTACTAATATCAGACAAAACAGACTTTAAATGCAAAAAAGTTATACGAGATACAGAAGGCCATTATATATTAATAAAAGGGACAACCTACCAGGAAGAAATAATAGTCATAAATATCTATACAGCTAACCAGGGTGCCCCAAAATACATGAGGCAAACTATAGCAAAACTGAAGGAAGAAATAAACATCTCTACAATAACAGCTGGAGACTTCAACACACCACTCACATCATTAGATAGAGCAACTAGACAGAAGATCAACAAGGAAACAGAGAACTTGAACAATATAAGCTAGACCTAACAGACATACATAGAATGTTGTACCCAAACTCAACGGATTATACATTCTTCTCAAGTGCCCATGGATCCTTCTCCAGGATAGATCACGTTGGGTCACAATGCAGCACTCAATAAATATAAAAAAGATTGAAAATATACAAAGCACCTTCTCAGATCATAATGGAATGAAACTGGAAATCAATAATAGACAGGAAAGAGGTAAATTCGCAAATGTATAGAGGATGAAGTACACACTCCTAAATAATCAGTGGGTCAAAGAAGAAATTGCAAGCAAAATCAGTAAATATATTGAGACAAATGAAAACAAGAACACAACTTATCAAAACTTATGGGATACAGCAAAGGCAGTCTTGAGAGGGAAATTTATAGCCCTAAATGTCTATATTAAAAAAGAAGAGGGAAGCGGATGTGGTTCAACCAATTGGGTGCCCGCCTACCACATGGGAGGTCCCAGGTTCTGGTTCCGGTGCCTCCTAAAGAAGACAAGCAGACGCTGCACCCACCACAACAAGCTAGATGCCTAAGCGAGCAGATGCCACAAGCCGCAGCCCGCGAGGAGCAGATCTGGCTCAGGCCATGGGGCACTCGCCTCGCATGTGGGAGGTACTGGGTTTGGTTTCCAGTGCCTCCTGGAGAAGGCGAACAAACAATGAGCAGACAGATGAGAGAACTATCTGGGGGTAAATAAAAAAATAAAATAAATAAATCTTTAAAAAAAATAGAAGAACTAAAATCAAATATCTCACTGAACAACTGAAGAAACTAGAAAAAGAACAGCAAACCATTTCCAAAGCAAGCAGAAGGAAAAAAAAATAATAAAGCAGAAACAAATGAAATTGAGAACAAAAAAGCAATAGAGAAAATCAACAAAACCAAAAGCTGGTTCTCTGAGAAGATCAATAAAATTAACAAACTCCTAGCTAGACTAACAAAGAAAAAAAGAAAGATGCAAATAAATAAATCAGAAATGAAAAGGGCAAAGTTTAGACTGACCCCACAGAAATAAAAAGGATTTTATGAGAAATTGTATGCCAACAAACTAGACTACCTAGATGAAATGGACAAATTCCTAGAAATGCACAAACAACCTACACTGACACTAAAGAAATTCAATAACTTAACAAACCAATCACATTTAAAGAGAATGAATCAGTCATCAAAAATCTCCCAACAAAAAAAAGTCCAGGCCAGATGGCTTCACAGGTGAATTCTACCAAGCATTTCAAGAAGAATTAACAACAATCCTGTTTAAACTCTTCCAAAAAAGTTGAAGAGGAGGGAATATTACCAAAAACATTTTATGGAGCCAACATCACCCTAATACCAAAGCCAGATAAAGACACTACAAGAAAAGAAAATTACAGACCAATTTCTCTAATGAACATAGAAGCAAAAATTCTCAACAAAATACTTGCAAATCGAATCCAACAGCATATCAAAAGAATTATACGTCACGACCAAGTGGGATTTATTGCTGATACACAAGGTGGTTCAACATAAGAAAATCAATCAACGTAATAAACCACATTAACAAATTGAAAGAAGAAAACCCCACATGATCATCTCAATTGGTGTAGAAAAGGCATTTGACAAAATCCAGCAACCTTTCTTGATAAAAACACTTATAAGGAAAATTCCTCCATGTGATAAAAGGCATATACAAAAATCCCACAGCCAACATCATACTCAATGGGGAAAGGTTGAAAGCTTTCCCTTTAAGACTGGGAACAAGACAAGGGTGCCCACTGTCACCATTGTTATTCAACATTGTACTAGAAATTCTAGCTAGAGCAATTAGACAAGAAAAAAAAAAAAAAGGCATCCAAATAGGAAAAGAGGAAGTAAAACTCTCACTATTTGCAGATCATATGATCCTATGTTTAGAAAATTCTGAAATGTCTATGACAAAGCTAACTGAGCTAATAAATGAGTTCAGCAAAGTGGCAGGATACAAGATCAACACGCAAAAATCAGTAGCTTCTGTACACTAGTATTGAACAATCCGAGGAGAAAATCAGGGGAAAAATTCCATTTACAATAGCAATAAAAAGGTTCAAATACCTAGGAATCAATTTAACCAAGGAAGTTCAAGGCCTATATTCAGAAAACTACAAAACAATGCTAAAAGACATCAATGAAGACCTAAACAAATGAGAAGACATTCTGTGTTCATGGACTGGAAGAGTAAATATCGTGAAGATGTCAATCCTACCCAAACTGATTTATAGATTCAATGCAATACCAATCAAAATTCCAACAGCCTACTTTACAGAAACAGAAAAGGCAATTACCAAATTCATTTGGAAGGGAAAGTGCACCCAAATAGCCAAAAGCATTCTAAAAAAGAAGTGTGGGAGGGGGGAGAGGGTGGGGTATATGGGAATCCCCTATATGTAACATTTAGGTAATCTAAAGCTCCTTTAAAAATAAAGACGAAAAAAAGAAGACAGATCATGGACTTTCTCATTAATCTTTCACAACCGCTTCACTATGCCTTTTCATCTCTCAAAGGTATACCTGACTACAGCGAATAGATACCAACAATTCTCTCTCAATAATCTGATTTATCCATAACCAATTTGATAACAAATCATTCCATGTAAAAATTTTTGATGTAAACTCTATAAATTAGCTCATTGAAAGGAAAAAGTAACTATTCATAACAAAGTATTGATTAGTGAATTAGCCTAATTAGCAACTTAATATTAAATGATTAATTACCAAATTAATATTAAGTGGAATTTCCCTAAGATAAGCCTTACAGAAATACTATCAAGAGGCTCATGTGTGGTGATTAAGATTGTACAATCATGATTTCTAAATATTTATTATAAATATTTCCAAGATACTAGGTTTTTCAAATATTTGAAGTACCTAAAATTCATGTACTTTTACAGTTGCTGTTATTTTTAATCCTTCTTATGGAAAAATACAGGATGCATTTCCATTTTCTCACTTGTCTCTTCCTTTCCTACTCATTTTTCATCCCTAACTTATCTGGAATTTTAGGTTTCTAAAAGATATTTTTCACTTGCAAGGCTGAAAATGCATGCATTAAAAAAAAAAAAAAACAAAACTCTAGAACATGCATAAATCTGAAATTTTGGAAAGAAAATGGATGCAACACACATACACACAAACAAAGCAACCCCAGTATGCAGCACCCTAAAAACAAAAAATGCCCTCAAAACTGCAAAATAAAGCAAAGCAAGCACACACAGGACATACTTGAATTGGTAGCGGCAATCCCCAAGCGGTATCGGTATTTACAAGTCTTACTTTGGGGATTGGGGTAGAACAGGTGTGTTTCAGCGTTGTGCTGTCTGAGAGACTTTAATCCCCATTGCAGCAAAACAAAAATCCAGCAAGCCAGTCCCGGCCATGGAGACCCCTCCCCCCCTTAAGCTTGACCGCCCCCTCACCTGCTCCCCTTCTCTCCTCTCTCCCCAGAAGAAGGCACTTCACGGAAACGTCTGGGAAAGCCCTTGGACTTTATTTTGTTACACCCTCTAAATGGACAAAAAACAAAAGAGAACAGGTGTAGAAGACAGTATTTTCAATTGGCCACCACGAGTTCCACACCAACGCCACCCCTCCACTCTAACGCAGACATACCACATCATCAGGCCTCATTTGGGACACTTTCAAGAGGAAGTGAAAACACAGAGGTGGCTGGATTTATTAAGAAATATGAAATGAGAACTTTGCTCTTAACGCTGTCCTTATGAATTAGCAGCCTGTATTACCCCTGGTATTAATGGAAAGTCAGGACACCCCAAATATGATGATAATAAACGGACAGGAATCTACTGGGTACCATTTGGGCCTCCCTTCTGCCACTGATTTCTCTGAATGTGGGGTTGTGAAATGTACCTGGGGTGTTGTCTGGTCCCTACGCATTCCTCTCATCTCTGTACAAACACTTTCCTGATTCGCAATACAGACTGTGGAATATGTAGAAGAGGCATGTCTAAGGAGGAGGTGAGGCAGCATTTAGTAAGTAATAACGATATTTTAAGTCCTATGTTTAGTTCCTGCTTAAAGCTTAAATAACCACAGAGTCTGAGACTGGCTTTTGCATTTAAAAGATGCAATGCTGCCACAGGAGAACACCTAAAAGTGTTTAATTATTTAATTAATTATATTTAATCCCCCAACCCCCCGGGCTATAGGATTTCACACAGAACAATTCCCATTCTTTCCCAACCCTGTTGGCAGATTGGCAAAGGCAAACTCGGATATACCGAGACGCTCTCTTTTTTTGGAAGCTCTGTAGAATCCCACGCAGAGCTATTAATTCAGGTATGAAATTCCAAACAATGTTTGTTCATTTTTGATTCCCTTGGCAATTTTTTTTTTTTAAGGTACCTGAGGCCGGGGATTAAACCTGGGACCTTGTATGTGGGAAGCCAAAGCTCAACCACTGAGCCACACTGGCTCCCCTGAGGTGGTTTTGTGTTTTGTTTTTTTGCTTTTTTTTTTT
>JAQZBX010073221.1:0-14948 GCA_029593785.1 Cabassous unicinctus | reverse complement strand
AGAATTTAATTCTGTTTCATCTTTACTGCTCTCTATATAATGACAAACATCACCAGTCAGGAATGGGGGAAAAAATCTGAGTGAAATAATCCAATAGGTTTGGAAACAGCAAGTGAATTTATAGTCATTTCGTTTTAAAAATAGCACATGGCTTTTCACAGGCATTTGAGTCCCATATTTAACCCCATGGAACAGTGTGCCGCTCCATAAATTGTCTGCCTGATAAATGTCTCTGACAGAAAACCAATGAGTTGCTCTGAGAGACTTCTATGCATTTTGGAGAATAAATGTAATTAATTGTTTGTATCTATTTTTAGTTTTTTTTTCCCCCAAGCCAGCTCTTAAAATAGATTTTTCCTCAGAGAAACTTTGTTATTTTAGATGAATCTCCAACTGCTACAGAGTATAAATCACAATTGGTAATTGCTAGTGTTTCATGTCATCAAAATAGCCAAGAATGCTGTGGGGCTGAGCTAGAAGCCTGTGATATTAATTTCTTGGAGGAATTTCATGCCTGGGAAACATGTTTGGATGAGAAATTTTGACATAGAAAATGTCTACAAAATAAGGGTTAGTCGGTAACAGCATTTCTTCTATTTTAAGCCTTCATAACTTCTAAAGCCCACCTTTTGTTTATTCAGGCTTAAGCCTAGGATAGGTGATATCAAACAAGTCTACCAGCACAAAAACAAAATCTCTTCCCACTAACTCAGTTTTGAGAATGATGATGGGAGATGATTCCTTGGTTCCAGTTTTATTGTCAAGCCTGTGAAGCAGGAACAAGTGACCGTCTAATGGCCATGGCAACCCATACAACTCTCAGCCAGAGGCAAATGCCTCCAGCACCACCCGTTCTTTCCATATTGTCACCAGCTGCTTGGAAATGGCACTTTTTTAGAGGCAACTGAGTTGTAACTAGTCATGCTCCGATTTTAGCAGCTGGAGCTGACCAGTGTTCAGAATGATGATCATTTTTTCCCAAGAAATTTCTTTAGGAAAGAATGCTTACTTGGTGGGGTTTTTCTGAGATGTGCCACACTGAGGAATTCCTTTCATTCTTTCCTCCCATTCTAAGGCAGACTTAATGTGAGAAACACATGTTTGCATTAGGGACTATGTTGTCATGGTTTGGGGGAATATGCTAAATTCTTTAAATATCAACCCAAGTGAAAAAGAGTGATAGACATGGTGGAGCAGAGTGGCACTGGCTGTGGAATGGATATTGGAAGCCTCGCCCTCCCATGGTCAAACTCCATGACCTCAGATAGGTCACTTAATCTCTTCATCTGTCAAAGGATAATAACACCTTTAATGCACCTACTTCCCAAGGTACTTTGATGGATCAAGTGAGACAAAGTGTGTGAGATAGCACTTGAAAACTATGTAAACATGATCTTAAACTTATTCAAGAGGAATTTGGATCCTATGATGTATGTGTATCACCTAAAGTTACAAAAGAAATGAAGGGTTCGTGTCCAGCCACATAGCTGACTAAACTGAGGCAGGTGACCCTTCTCATTCTGAACATTAGATATTTTCAGGTGTGCTTTAGAAATGCATATTCAAGCTTGAAAGAGAGGGAAAGCCTTGGCTGCCATAAATGAAGAAGGAAATCAAAGCCACACTATTAAGTGAATGAATTCATGCCACAATAACCCTGGGAGGTATTAGACTTGGATGTAGGTCCTGAAATTCAAAGACTGTGGGTTTTGAGCACTTGGGGAACAGAGATGTGTCCTTGGGCCCATGGGAAATGAGGGATGGTGGGACCAGGGTAAATCCAGGTTTGTGGGGCCTAAAATTTATACAAATTGGAGGAAGGGTCTTCTTTAAAAAAAAAAAAATCAATACAAATTAAAAATTAGGTATAAAAGTAATATATATTTTGAATAAGAAATCACCCAAAATAGCAAAATTTGGGAAGCAGATGTAGCTCGAGTGTCTGAGCACCTGCTTCCCATGTACAAGGTCCCAGGTTCGATCCCCAATACCTCCTAAAAACAAAACAAGCAAACAAAAAAACAAACTCAGGGGTGCTGGTGTAGCTCAGTGGTTGAGTGCCCGCTTCCCACATAGGGTTCCCGGGTTCAATCCCCAGCCCTGGTACCTCAAAAAAAAAATTTTTTTTTAAGATGAAAAATAACAGAAAACTAAAAATAACATGTTTTTAATGATTAACTGTCTGAAGTACATTTATAATATTTTTTCTTAAGTTTTTTGGCTGCCTAATTTTCTCCCCTTCCTGACTGCCTGTCCTGTAAACTTCAAACACCAGCATCTGATGCTTTTCAACTGGTTTTTCAATTGCTCTTTCAATCATATAAGTGACCATAAGGTTCTTACGAAAGGATACCCAAGAATATTCAAAAAATTAGGAGGAGGGGGGAAAATAATAGTAAGAGCGAATTTGTCTTCCACCTATGAAAACATGCTATTTAAAGTAATTATAAAATATGATGTTCGCCCAGGAATTGACAAACAGGTAAGCAGGCATGGCGGCCTTCCGGGACATGGAGTTGCGGAGGCGCAGCAGCGACCAATAGCTGCTGAGGCGCCACGAGCAGGTGCTGGGGCCGCAGCTGGAGACGCTGAGCAGCGGCTGAGAGAGATTCTCCCTAAGGAGAAGGAAGTGGCCCAAAGCCTTCTGGACGCGAAAGAGGGGGCACAGGATTGCCGGGAAAGCTGAAGGAGATCGAGGCTAACCCCCGAAACAGGACAAGGAGGTTAAGACACTACAGTCCCGATCCCGTCAGCCGTGCACGTGGCTCAGCTCTGGCGCAGACTTAGTGAGGCTGCTGGGATTACGAGTGTTAGGCAGGCATCCATCACGGTGCCAGCGTCGTTCAGCCCCTCCACCTGGACAGCCACTATCTCTGGAACTTGGTGGACACGGAGTGGCAGCCGTGAGCTGCGTGGACATCGTGTTATGGCACATGGGGGAGAGGGAGGGGCGGTGGCGGGGACCTTGGACTTGGGGGGTTGTCGGTGTACAATCAAATGTTTGTACAGAAAAGGAAATAGAGGAACAGGAATTTTGGCAACCATGGGAATTTAAGGTTTTATGAAGGTGGCCTAATTCAATAGGAAAGAAAATAATAGACTTAATTAATAAATTTATTTTTTTTTAATTTGATAAATATTACTGGCTGTCCATTTAGAAGAAAAAAATGTTGGATTTTAACTTATCAGATGCAAAAATAAATTCCAGATAGCTCATATACTTAAAGCTTAAAAATAAAACATACAGAAGAGTATCTGTACTATCTAGGGGTGGAAGAAATTTTCTAAAAAGAAATGCAGGTGATCTAAAAGAAGTAAAACAGGGAACCGGATGTGGCTCAAGCGATTGGGCTCCTGTCCACCGTATAGGGGGTCCAGGGTTCGATTCCTGGGGCCTCCTAGTGAAAGGCAAGCTGGCCCGTGCAGAAGTGCTGGCCGGTGCAGAGAGTTGGCACAGCAAGATGATACAACATAAAGAGACACAGAGGAGAGACAATAAGAGACACAGCAGACCAGGGAGCTGAGATGGCGCAAGAGATTGAGCACCTCTCTCCCACTCCGGAAGTTCCCAGGATTGGTTCCCAGTGCCACCTAAAGAAAAGACAAGCAGACACAGAACACACAGAGAGCAGACATCGAGCGCAAAACAACGAGGTCAGGGTGGGGGTGGGGGTGGGGGATTGAATAAATAAATAAATCTTTAATAAATGATAAAGAAATTTTTTAAAAAGTAGAAAAACAGGTTTTTATAACAATAATAGCAAACATATATAATGCCTAGTATAAAGCAGGCACTAAGCACTTATATTCATGACCTCAATTTTCATAATTCAGAAAGGTCAAATAACTTGCCCAAAGTCATATAGTAAGTGACAGAGTGAGATTGAGGTTAAAAAAAAAAAAAGTGTAGACTCTCATTATACTAGAAGGAAGGAAGGAGGGAAGGAAGGAAAGAAAGAAAGGTTTGGAAAACAATGTAATGCAGATGACAAAGTTAATGTCTACACCAATAGCTTTCACAAATTGATAAGAGAAAAATTAGATATATTTAAGCAATTCATATAAAAGCAAATCCAAGTGACCAATATATATATATAAGAAAAGATGCTCAAATTTTCCATTGATTAGGCAGGTAAAAATTATATAGGGCAATAACACCTAATGGTGGCAAAACGGCAGGGCAAAAATGGTACTTTCTCCCACAATATTGGCAAAAAGATGAATTGCTGTAGCATTTTTCTCAAAGCGTTTTGGTAATATCTATTAAAATAAATAATGTATGTCTACCCAGAACCCTGCTACTGTTTATCTTTTTTTTTTTTTTTTTTACGATTTTTATTTATTTATTTATCCCCCCTTGCTGCTTGTGTTCGCTGTGTCCATTTGCTGTGTGTTTTTCTGTGTCTGCTTGTCTCCCTTTGTTGGGTCGTCCGGCCGTGTCAGCTCACCGCACCGCGCGGGCTGGCTTGCTTTCACCAGGAGGCCCTGGAAAGCGAACCCGGGGCCTCCCATATGGTAAACGGGAGCCCTATCGATTGAGCCACATTGCTTCCCATGTTTATCTTTGCAAAGAAATGAAAGAACCACTACAAAAGGATATATATAACAGGATTTATTGTAAAGAATGGAAAAATTGGAAAAAAGTGAATGAATACCCATCAATAATGAATCAGTTATGATACTCATATAGTTTGGAATACTATTCAATCCCTAAAAACATGGTTCCACTAAGTCTTGTTGATGAGGAAATTAAGATGCAGGGTAAAGTACATAATATGGTCCCATTTTTGTAAATCAAATGGTGACTTTAAAAAAAAAGTTCTGTGTATTTATGTTTGCACAGCAGAGTCACTGCCATACATGTACCTAATCTCTTTCCAGGTCCCCTTAGACTTAGGCTGGGTCATGTGAAAATTCTGGCCAGTGACATGTGAGCAGAAATCATTGAGGTGTGTCAATTCTGGAATGAAAAATCTCTGTGCAGCGCTCCAGTCTGTTTCTCTTCACCCTACCCTACTGAAGCCAGTGGCCTTGGGTGCTAGCTCCAGGAGATGGTGAAGCCATTCAATCATAACAGTCATCTCATGGAAGATAGCTGCCTGGGAAAGTTGCCCCACTCAAGCAGCTCTTGTATGACTAAGACAAATTTTATGTGATAAACCACAAAGATTTCAGAGGTTTTGTTACTGCACATAATTCTAGTCTAGTGTGACAGATCTTTTGTGTGTGTTGTGGATGTGTGCATGCTCCTGTCAGAATATGATTATATGAGCAGAAATGTATAGGATAGGTAGTAGCATGTTAATGGAAGTTGATGAAGGGAGAATTAGATGGGAGCAAGGAAGAGAGGGAAAAGCAAATAATAACAACAACAACAACAATTAATAGTAAAGAAGATTGGATTAAGAAATCCCTGTTGATATGATCCCACACATGAAAAGAAAGTAACCAAAATGTTAATGGTAATTATAGCTGAATGGTTGTATGTCAGGTATTTTTCCTTGCTTCACTACACCCTGTCTTAGTTTGGGTCCCTCCAGAGCAGATTACTCGGAAGAGATGCCAGGTTACAGGAAAGAAGAGCAAGGGAAGAGAAACAAAGGGAAAGTCAACATTTTTATAGATGTGCACTGCTACAGGTAACTGGAACTCAGTTTTGTGGAACTTCTGAGGAGCCTTATCTCAGAATTTTTCATGCAGAGGACCAAAAGGGGAAGCAGTGATCCACTGACTCTTGCTTGCCTTTGGTCAAGGGGTGAATCCATGGGGATAGCTCCCCTGCTTTTCTGGCTTGTGCATGTGTAAGTACCCAGGAAGTCCCTCAGGGTTTCCCATGCCTTGGGTTAGGAAGCAGGAAGGGCAGGACGCAGGCCTGAAGCAAGTTGCTGTCAGGTTGAACCTGCAAAGCCACCGAAGCTCGATCAGAACAGCCTGCAATGGCTGCAGTGGTAGGTAGGGTTGAGATGATTTAAAGTGAAGTAGAAGAGGTATCCAATACACATTCACGTACTCTTTGAATCTTCTGGAATGAGTGTACGTTATTGAACTAATCATAAAAATTTCTGTCTTCATTGTTTGCGGGGGACACACATCTATTTGTATAATTCATTACCTTTAGTAGATTAGAGGAGAAAAATCATATGGTCATCTTAAAAGATACAGAGAGAGGAAGTAGTAAAAATCAACATTATTTGTGATATTTTAAAACAAGCACAAAGTTAAGGGAACTTCATAAATATGATAAAGAGTATTCACTCAAAGTCCATAGCACACATTATATTAAATTAAGGAAAATTATGAAGATGGAAAAGACAAGGGTTTCAGCTCTCACTGTTCCTATTTAGCACAGTACTTAGAGTCTAGATAGTGCAATAAAAATAAGAAAAAGAAATAAGAGATATAATGATTGGAAAAGAAGAAATAAAATTTCTCTTATGTGTAGATAACATGATTTCCTATGTGAAATGTTCAATAGATGCTATAGATACAGTTAGAATTAATGAGAATTCATCAAGTTTGTACAAGATCATGAACAGAAACAACATTCTTATAAAGCTAACAACAAAAATTTAGAAAAGATAACTTTTTAAACCGTGCCAATTGCAATATAACAAAAGTTATAAGGTACCAAGGAATAAATCTATTGAAAGATGTTCAAATATTACAAGAAATTGTCTCTTTCTCTGGATCCTTCCCTCTAGTTGGTGAGAAGATTGGTTCAAATAAACCCATTACAGTGGAATAGAGGTAACATTCGCTATCATTAACCATCTAGATACAAGATAAGGACTAACAGAAAATTCAGCAATCTAATGAAAAAAACATCCACAGATAACCACATTTTCCCAAAGGATTTAGAGCAAGACAGCAAACAAGATTGAATATTACTACTGAAATTTTTGAGTACACTGTTTCTATGATTTTTCACTTCTTTATAAACCTTACAAGAAATTCTTTTATCCTCTTTGGATGACTACCCAGAGGCCTAATACATGTATCAAATAAGTTTCAAGTCCCAAAAGAGATGCCAGCCAAATTTAGCCTATTGAAAAAACACACACACACATTTAGCCAAAAGCATTAGCTATTACTTTCTTATCTTCAAGGGATAGTGGCTCTGAGTCTCTGCCTAAATAAAACCCTGATAACTAAATGGATGAGGTGAAAGTGGAAGAGCCTTTGGTAATGTTACATAAGCATACAAACTCCTTAAAAACTGTAGATTTAACATCTTTTGGTTTAAAGATATGATTCACTACAGAGCAAATAAACGTTGAAAAGCAATCATAACTTGCAGACAAGTGGAAAAAGACATCGTGAGAAAGTCATCCTATAGCATACATCCTAAGCCATTATCTGTTTCACTCTTATTTGTATTCAGTAAGCTCCTAAGTTGTGCCCAGCACTGTGGCCTGGAGCGGCCACAGTGAATTCTTTCTGTTCTTAATGACATCTTGGGAAATGATGAGCCAGAAAACTGACTGGAACAGCCAGCAAGCCGAAGGAAAGTAAGTCCTGGGGGGCTGGAAACAGAAAAGCATTCCAGAGGGAAGACCAAGCTTTTGGTCAAACTTGGTGCCAAAACAGAATATATCATGACACACTTGTAGCACAAATGGAATACAGCAGGGAATCATGGAAAAGGTCATCAAAATGTGGATGATGAGCTGGACATACTCTCCCAGGTTTTACAGAGAGATACTGTGATGTTTTCAAGCTGTATGTGCCCCAGAAAAACACATCATTTTGTCTATTCCATTCCTGTGGGTATGAACCCATTGTAAGTAGGACCTTTTGATGAGGTTACTTCAGTTAAGAAGGTGAGGCCCACCTCAATCAGGATGGGTCTTAATCCTATTGCTGGAACCCTTTATAAGCAGAGTGAAATTCAGACAGACAGAGAAAGCCACAGAGGAAGCAGACAGAAGCTGAAATCAACCGAACCCAGAAGAGAAGGAAGAGTCCAGAAGTCGCCGCCATGTGCCTTGCCATGCAACAAACTAAGCACCAAGGATCACCGGCAGCCAGCCCCAGAATACCACAATCTTTGGGGATGAAGCTTTCTTTTAGCCTCAAAACCATAAGCTAATAAATTCTCATTATTTAAGCCAACCCATTTCATGGTATTTGATTGAGGAGCCTAGAAGACTAAAACAGATGCAGGAAAAAAAATCTCATTCTCTCTGATAGAAAAGGTGTTAACTGGTCAAAAAGTGGTTTAGAAATTCTTTCATTTTTGATGAAACATGATAACCAGCTAGGAAGAAGAATAAGGCTTTCAAATGCCCTCCTATGTGATTTATATTAAAATGGTTTTATCTATGTATTTGTGCATAAGCATGTAGTTTTCTGAATGTTTATATGGTTGTATTAGTCAGCCAAAGGGGTGCTAATGTAAAATACCAAAAGTTGTTTGGTCTTTATAAAGGGTATTTATTTGGGGTAGAAGTCCACAGATACCAGGCCATAAAGCGTTAAGTTTCTTCTCACCAAAGTTCATTGCCATGTGTTGGAGCAAGACAGCTGCCTACATTTGCCAGGGTTCAGGCTTCTTGTGTTCCTCTCTTCCTGGGGCTGCATTTCTCTCTGGGCTTAGCTCTTCTGGTTCCTCCACAAGGTCAGCTGTAGACTACCAGGCGAATGGCTCACTTCTCTTCTTCTGGGGCCTTTTCTCCAACATCAAAACTGGTTCTCAAAAGACTGTTCCAACTCTGTTCTTTGCCTTGCCTTTTATATTCGATTCCACACCCACCAAGGGGTGGGGCTCAATGCCCTACTGACGTGGCCCAGTCAACACCCTAATCATAACTTAATCATGCCCAGATTAACAGATCAGTTTACAAGCATGATCCAGTTATATTTTTGGAATTCATAATTACATCAAACTGCCCAACTGTAACAATGGTCTTCTGAATGTCACGCAGTGTCTGTTAGCTTAGGCTCTATACATCCCTGCGAGGGGACCAAGTTTATTTCACACACATCATTTAACAATATATGGGGGAGCGGATGTGGCTCGAGTGGTTGAGTGCCTGCTTCCCACATGGGAGGTCCTGGGTTCGGTTCCCTGTGCCTCCTAAAAACAAAAAAACAAACAAGGAAACAAATGATAAAACCAACTCATGGGAGCCGATGTGGCTCAGTGGTTGAGCGCCAGCTTCCCACATACAAGGTTCCAGGTTCAATCCCCGGTCCCGGTACCTCAAAAACAAAACAAAAAAACAAAACAAAAAAAACTCCCACAACAACAATATACAAATGGCTACTTACATATTTTAATGATGAGAAGGAAAAACTAAACTACTGGAAAATTGTTAATGGAATGCTTCCTAGGATAAAAGGAGATTCCCTTGGCAATAGAAAAGGGAGATGGTAGATAACCGACCAAATATCATTTTTATTATACACTTATTTTAATCTAGTGGTATATGTGTTAAAGGACTGGTGACCAATATTTATTTTATTTAAATCAGGGATCATATACCAAAATATCCACACTATTCAAAGGAATTATCTTAAAATCTGCTTTCTGCTATACAGAAGCTAATGTCCTGGTGTCAATAAAGGAGTCTCTCACTGGGAGCAGGACAGGGGGAAAATGTGAGGCCCTAATCACGTCCCTGTTCTCTCCATATTAGTTGCCACTTTGGAGGTTTGTATATTTTTAAATTATCTATCCTAACTACTAATTTGAAAAGTAAGCTCTTTCCACCTTACAATGGAATTTATGTGAACATGTCGAATGAATGTTTACCTTTGCCAATGATGACACCTTTCTTTTTATAGTTGATGACTAGATCCTCAGCAGAGAGCCTTCTCTCTTGGTTTCTGTCTGTGTGTGTCTCTCCTCTTCCCTCTGCTCTCCTACATTGGGAGTCAACGGGCAGCTGCCACATGCCGGCATGAAGGTTCTGACTTCGCTGTCCATTGGCCAGCGTTCTCAGCCACTGGTGTGTAAACATGAGGTTAGCAGCCTCAATTCATTGGAATTCTCTCCCACCTCTCTCCCTCTCATCGTCAATAATTTCAGTTAAACTTAACTGCAGTCTCATTACAGGAAAATCATGCAGAAATATAGAATTTCCGTATAGCCCTCTCACACACACAGTTTTCTCTATTATTAATACTTTGCATTAGTTACAATTGATGAAACAATAGTATTATCATTATACTATTATAATTATATGATAATTATATAATTGTAATGTATCATTAACTCTAGTCCATAGTTTACATTAGGGTTCACTGTTTGTGTTGTACACTTCTGTCGTTTGTTTTTATTCTAGTAACATATATACAATCTAAAATTTCCCCTTTAATCACATTCAAATATATAATTCAGTGGTGCTAATTACATTCACAATGTTGTGCCACCATCACCACCATCCATCAGTCCAAACAGAAACTCTGTACCAATTAAGCAATAACTCCCCATCCCTTACCCCCACCCCAGCCCCTGGTAACATGTATTCTAGTTTTGACACTATTAATTTGATTATTCTAATTGTTTCATATCAGTGAGATCATACACAGTTTGTCCTTTGTGTCTGGCTTATTTCACTCAACATGATGTCCTCAAGGTTCATCCATCCAGGAGGCTTGTATTTATCAGAACTTCGTTCCTTCTCATGGCTAAATAATATTCCATTGTATATACACACCATGTTTTCTTTATCCCCTCATCTGTTGATGGACACTCGGGTTGCTTCCATCTTTTGGCAATTGTGAATAATGCCACTAGGAACATCGGAATACGTATATCTGTTCAAGTCCCTTCTTTCAATTCTTTTGGGTATTTACCTAGAAGTGGGATTGCCAGGTCATATGGTAATTCTACACTTAACTTTCTGAGGAACCTCCAAACTTAACAAGTGATCTTTTACTAATACCTTCTCACAATGTTAATAGAAAACCCTGACTGGGAATCAGAATTCAATCGTCAAGTTGGTGCAAGATGAAACCCTGAATTGCAGGGTAGCTTAAGTGCTTTACACATGTGTGGAAGATCAGCTGATTTAGTTACAGTCTTGGGTCTCTGCCCGGCACAGCAATAACAATGGCATTATCAGTGGTCCCAAGATGAGGATCATCTTTCCATTCCAGATACATGAATCACTCTAGCTACTGGAATAACAATTCAGTGACTTCTCACAAGGGAAAGGATTGCAGCATGCCTTAACACATAGACAATAAGATTGGAAATACTCAGTTGCAATACACGGAAAACAGTGATCTTATCTCGTACTAGCTCTTTGAGAAGGACAGGATAAACAGGAGAGCGCATGCAAATGTTGCACTGCTTTCACTTAGGAGACGCTGCTTGTGATAAAACGCACGTTTCACAGAACATATTTATGTCACCCGTCGCAGAAGGTGTTGATTCTAGTTTGAATCGCATGTGAGTTTTCCCAACCATTTAAAACCTTTGCCTTTAGCAGATAGGGCCAGAAAAGTGACTGTGAGCCAAATATAGCCTCACTTATTTTAGTTCTCCTGGCACAATGAGTGTTGGAGGATCATAGATCATTTATAATTGCTTTACCGCCATCAAAAGGATCATTTGTTTTATTTAGAATGCAGCTCATTCTTATAATTCCTTACTTGCAGAGTACAATTTTTTCTAGCCTGTTTAGCTAATTATTTTATAGGCAAAAAGCTGAACTAGACAATTTTTTTTTTTTATAAACAAGTGTTGTGCTGTCTCTTTAGAACATTCTTTCTGCCGCTATCTGGATAATTTTTATTTCTGTCATCACGACTCAGACATCGTCTGTACCAGGAAGACTTCCAAAGCCCCCTCTGGGTAAGATACCCCTCTTATGTTCTCTTTAGTCATGCCCTAGGCTTCTCTTCATCATAGCACTTGTTATACTTCACTTTACTTATCTGAGAATTTGTCTCTTGTCCACTTGAGGTTTGGGAACTTGTACCTGGCATGGTTATTGGCATGGAAAAGATGCTCAATAAATGTCGGGTGAATAAATGAATGTATGAATGAACAGTGGGAGCAACTTCTTTCTTACTTCAGGATTCAGATTATACAAGCTTAAAAAGTTGAGTAGATCAGTTTTTTTGTATGTGGACAGATTAAACTAATAGCTCAAGGTTTCCAAGCTTAAGTAATATATGGATTACTTTTTCCCACCAATAATTTTCTTTGCTAAATCTAAAATATATAGAAAGCTACAAAAAATAATACAATAAACACCAAAATTCCCACCATTTCAAATTTTAACTTAATATTTTATCACATTTGCTTCCAGTGTTTTTAAAGATATAGATACAGGCAAAAATCCCTTTCAACAGATAAACTTAGCCAATCATGGACTTACTGCCTCTCAGTGAAAATAGATGTGGGCCATATATATATATAATTGTCAGCTGGAACAAGGTTAAACTTTGTCAGCAGAGGATGCAGGAGAGATCCTGCAGGAAGAAAAGATTTTGTTTCCTGGTCCAGGTATGCTCCTGCAGCCCAGAAGACTTCCCCTGTGTTCAGCACCTTTAGGGCACATGGTTTCCCTAGTGCCAGATCTGCAGAGCTCACAGCTTCACCAACGGTTGGTTCCTGCTGTGCATGGAACAGAAACACCCAGGGGCAGCACCTTCCCCCCTTGGACCCTCACATAGTATCATAGCGAAGTCCTTCCCCATGAGCTGCTTTTCTTGGTACCCTAGAAGGCAGCTTTCCAACAAATACCTCCGGCACAGCACCACTGCCATCCAGTGAGCCATGGCCATGATCTCGGAACAAGGTCTGGATGGCAAGCGGTGGGGGTAGGGGGCGGAGTGGGTTTCTATCTCAGCCCAAAGAGTAATGGCAGCTCCTTTTACCTTCTATTTCTATAATCTTTAGAGTTCTCTTTACTTCTTACTAGGCAGTGTCTTACTCTTCTAATCTTCTGTTATAATTATTACTTCTTTATATTCAACTTTCCTTGTTCAAATTATTGTGTGGTTTTTCTTGATTGGATCCCTCAGAAATGGATACAAGTAAAATTTCCCTTTCATATTCATAGTATTGGCTTGATTCCTTTAGATTTTTTGCTCTCATGATATTAAATGTTCATTTGCTTCTTTCAAAATGTTTTATTTCAATATTTTCTAAATATTTAAGGCTTTTCTTAAATCAGATTCTTATCATTCAGATGTTTACTCATATTTGGGATGCTGTATTTATATATATTTTTTGTCATAAAAGTACACAAAATTGAGAGACTAGCTTAATAGACTAATATAAATGTATATATGTGCATAAAGTGGTAAAAGAGGAAAGTTGAGGTATATGTTTATGTTTTGTATATTCTTCCATATAACACTACATTTGGCTCAGCGGCATTCTTTGCCTTCACCTACTGTTATTCAGTAATGCAAAGCTAGTCACCTCATGAAAAGTAGCATGTAAGCTAATATAATTTCATGCTAAGGAGATATATTTGAACAAATTCAGGCATTACAGATGCTCATCGTAAAGAAAATAATGTTCATTTCGTTTTTTTAGATTACTACTTGTTTTTTTTTTCTATAAAAGTCTGTTCTTGCTTTAGAATATCCTGCTCTTGTTACATGAATACTATTTCAGTTTTTGAACATATTAAACATGCTTTTTAAATTTACTTTTAAATTGCTTCATTTTCTCTATTGCCTTGGTGTGAATTCTCCTGTTGATTGGCTCTGAGGCTTTCATGTGCTAGTCTTCCTCTAATGTATTATGATTGTCTTCTGTGCGCATTATCTTTCACAGAATTTTTCTCTTTGTCTGCCTGGGTTGTGGAGGCCTCCCTCTGGGATATTTCATTGTTGCCTCAGCTTGACCAGCTGGAGTGCACTGGCTCTGATCCAGTTATTACATTTGTTCCATGTCAAATTTTGTAATATGTTAGTGACTATGTTTCTACCCATATCCAGTAGCCAGTTGTTTTACTTTTACAAATGACCCCAGACTGACAGGTGGAATTACACCTTCTTTTGGATATTTTTTATGATTCCATTTTATCCCTTTGTTGGCTTATTAGCTATAACTCTTTGATTTTTTATTTAGTGGTTATATGTGTATGCATTTTTACCTTATCACTATCTACCTTCAAGTGATATTATACCACTTCACATATAGCCTTTATGCTATTGTTGCTATGTATTCTACTTTTACATATGTTATAAAGCTTACAATAAATTATTAATTTTTAAAAATATTTAAATTTTAAAGAAACTTAAATAAGATGAACAAAATCTTATGTATTTACTCTTGTAGTTATCATTTTCAGTGCTCTTCTTTACTCTCTGTGGATCCATCTGGTATCATATTTTAAACTTTTTTTTAATGTGGACCATTTTCTTTTTACCTGAAGGACTTCTTTTAATATTTCTAGTAAAGTGGGTCTACTGGTGGATAAATTCTTTCAATTTTTGTATGTCTGAAATGTCTATATTTCACCTTCATCTTTTTCACTGGGAAAATGTTAATTCTCCTATAACATTTATTAGGTTATTTTGCAATTATTGTATTAATCATCTGTTTCTTGCCATTAAAATAAATATTTATCGAACAAATTTATTAAGCACTTGGGTTACAAAGACTTTATTTTTTTATTTTTTAAGATGTATTTTATTCATTTATCCCCCCCCCCCCTTGCTGCTTGTGCTCTCTGTGTCCATTTGCTGTGCGTTTTTCTGTGTCTGCTTGTCTCCCTTTGTTGAGTCATCTTGCTGTGCCAGCTCATTGCACCACACGGGCCAGCTTGCCTTCACCAGGAGGCCCCAGGAAGCAAACCCAGGGCCTCCCATATGATAAACGGGAGCCCAACCACTTGAGCCACATCCGCTTCCTAAGACTTTATTTTTAACATTTATTTTATTTATTTCTCCCTGCCCACCTGCCTTGTTTGCGCTTGCTGTCTGCTCTCTGTGTCTTTTGTGTGCTCATCTTCTTTTTTTTTTTTTTTTAGGAG
>JAQZBX010073220.1:0-14953 GCA_029593785.1 Cabassous unicinctus | reverse complement strand
GAAAAAAATGACATGATTTTGAGAAATGGAATGTATAAATTTTAAGACACATTCATCTAATCATGACAATGAAGGAAGTAGTCATAAGATTGCAAATCTGGGTGGGGAAGATAGTAGGCATTCAATAAATGTTTCTGAATGAATGATATTCTATAAACAATCTTTTATTTTATTCACAGTAATCAGAAATGTTCAAAATCTAAACTTCTATGAACATTATATTCAATGAATTTAAGATTTTCTAATTTTGATACATTTTTGAAGGTTAAAATTTATACTAAAGAAAATCTTTACCACAATAAAATCACTAAGAACTAAGAGAGGACACTAGATACAATTTAATTCAACCTACTCATTCTCTTTAAATCACGATGAGACATAGAATAATATAGGCTAAATCTCTATTTACATTCAAAACATTTACTCACTTCATAAGACCTGAATTCTTCTTACTAAATGGTCCAATGATTTTAAACATCAGTTCCACAACTCCATTCTTCCCTAAGGATACTGAATTCACAGCTGGTAGGGAAAAGATGCAAATGATTAAAAATCTCAATAACTGAAATATGTATACCTGATGTTTAGTAAATTTCACTCATAAAATTTATCTTAGCTAATCACTCGAGAGGATTTGTTTGGTTTTTTTATGGGAAGTTGCAGGAAATTTCTGAAACAAGTTATATGGAACAAAAAAAACATGTTATAAAAATAATACTTAAGCTGCACGATTTATTTATTCAATAAATTTAGTAAACTTCCTATGGGAATGCAGAGACAAAATAGTCTCTGCTCTTAGAGAGCACAGTGTAGAAGAGAATAACAGAAACAATAAAAAGTTCACTAATAAATTACTTTCTATGTAGATTAAGAAGTGTAGCTTATTTAGCCTATACCACTGAGAAGTTCCTAATCCAGAGTAGGACAGAAGGCCTATCTAGAGAAAATGATGTCTGGGCTCAGTCTTTAAAAATTAGTAGCAATTGTTAGGATAGAAATTGGAGAAGTTAAGGAGTAGATGTGGCTCTGGAATATCCCTGGAGGCAGAGGAAACAGGGGCAATAGAACAAAGGCAATGAATACCACAGGGTACAAGCAGTTACATGTTCTTATCAGACAAAGGCATATGAATGGGAAGGTGATGTGGGAAAAGAAGATACAAAACAAATTATGAAGGGCCCCAGAAGTTTTCATTCCTTCAGTTTCAGGGAATCACCCAAAAAGAACAACAAATCAGATACGCATTTTTAAATAAACAGGTCAGAATTCACACCACTCTGGGGAAGCCAGATTTGAGAGACACATTAGGAGGCTGTGGTCTATGTAACAGAAAATGAGGACCTTAACTAGAGCAACTGTAGTAGGGAAAAAGGAAACTATTTTACTGTTTCTCATGAAATATGTAAAGAATTACCTAATCAGAAAATTATACTCAACATCTCCAACTCTTAAATATTATCAAGAAAATTACAGATAAACCATTTGCTAGTCTTCTAGTGGTTAATTCAATAAAACATCACCAAAAATGTAGTGATAATTCTATACATAATTTTAATTTCTTCTCTGTTTATTACTCAGTTATCCCTTCTAATTTTATGCCTGTGTTGTCTTCCTTTGTCCTTGATTGGGGGAATCAATGGTTTATCTGTTTTATTTTAAGCCAATTCAGTTTTATTTTTTATTTTTTTAGGAGGTACTAGGCAATAAACCCAGGACATGGGAAGCAGGTATTCAACTACTGAGCTACATCCGCTCCCCAATGAGAGTTGGTTTTTTTATTTGTCTGTTGTTAGGAGGTACTAGGAATGGAACCCAGGACCTCATACATGGGAAGCAGGCGTTCAACCACTAAGCTACATCGGCTTCCCAATGAAAGTTGGGTTTTTTTGTTTGTTTTGTTTGTTTTTAGGAGGTACCGGGGATCAAACCCCAGACTTTGTACATGGGAAGCAGACACTCAACCACTTGAGCTACATCCAGCTTCCCCAGTTTTATTTTTTTTAATCAATTGTTTTTCTATTTTCTAATATATGTATTTTCATTTGTTCCTTTACTTTAATCATTCTTTCTGCTTTATTTTGTGCTTATTCCTCTGTTCCTGACTTTGATTAGCTATCTAATTCATTCATTTCCTTATGTTGTTTTTAACTATATAAGTGTTAATTATTTAAGTGTTCAAAGCAATTTTCTTCTGATTACCCTTTTAGCCTATTGTCAAGGGGGGTTTGTATGTGTGTATACACACACACACACACACGTTTACATATATATACATATTTAGCACTTTCATTATCATTATTTTTCAGTGATATTCTGCAACTCAATTCTGGATTATTATTTATTTCTTTAATTACTTAATTCTGCAATCAAAGAATGAAAAAATCCAAATCTCATGGGTCTGGGACAGAGCTGTGTCTCTGTGACCTCTCTTCCCTCCAGCTTCCTCAGAGGTCCCATACTACCCAAGTTCTGTGCTGCTACTTCCCTACTGATTGCTGAAGTTAAGTAGCTCCAGAAGACTATGATGATTCATACCTTCCTCCTCAGCTTTCCTCTCATCCTGGAAAATGCAAAGATACACTGGTAATTTTTCCAGCTGCCAACTCACTCATATTCTTCCACATATTTTCTACAGGCCGCCTACTTATCTGCCTTCACTTCCGTCCTTTATAAACTAGGAGAATTAATGAGAACACTCAAGATTTTGTTAATTCGCCTTCTTACCCCATATCACTTTTGTGGTGGTTGGGGTTAGGACCTACAATAAGCCATATTAAATCTACTCTTTCCTTGCCCACAAATTGTGGAGGTTTATGGATTACGATATTTTAAAGCTTTTATTTTGTGTAACTTCACAACATTGAGTTAACTAAAAGTTGCTCTGAAATACTCACAGTTGGCAGAATATACACGTAAAAGCTGAAGACAAGGCAGAACTAAGTGATGATTCTGCAAATTCTGTTTGACCAAATTCAGGGTTATATTCAAAACTCCATTAATTCTAGCTTTTACTCCAAATTTTTTGTCTGTTTAAAAAATAAAACAGAAAAAACAAAATTTATTCATATTTAAGTATGTAACTTTTAAATGAAATGAAGATGTCATAAAGTAATTGTATTTTACATTTAAATTAAGAATTCATGTCATCAAGTATACAGTTGTATGGAAACAATTAAAATTATGATTTTTAACATAATCCTTATACTTTTGAAACATTGTTGACTGGCTTGAAACATCATACTAAGGTGCTGGTAGTGGGGGTCAGTTGGAATAGCCTGAAAGACTGTCATGAAAGGAAAAACTTAGCTGAGCCACCACATGTATAAGACTGTTCAGTTCAACACCTTTCTCTGGAATACCACCCCACAGTTACAGGTAATAGTAAAGAATCTAAATGTCCATTACCAATAATACTTATTTAATATGAACTGTACCCTTTTCAGACTTATAAAAGAATATTAATTAATGAAAAAATTAACAGCTTATATAGAAAATAATCTGGCAAATATTATCAAGTAAAATTCCTAAAAGGATATATTTCTTGACATAGAGGAAAAAAAATTCTTGATTTTTATTTTCACAAAGAGATAAAAAGAGTAAAAGAAAATCTAGATAAGAATTTAGAATGCTAAGATTTTAAGCAAGGAAAGTAAAGAGATTCAGCAAACAGAGATATTTCATAATAAACAGGAATTTTAAGTGAAAAAGAACTGAATATTCCTGAGGGAAAATTACTCTCACCTCACAAGAAAAAGAAAAGAAAGAAAAAAAAAAAAGGTTAAAAAATCATGCAAGGGAAGCGGACGTGGCTCAAGTGACTGGGTTCCTGTCTATGATATAAGAGGTCCAAGGTTCGATTCCTGAGGCCTCCTGGTGAAGGCAAGCTGGCCCAAGCGGTGAGCTGGCCCACATGGAGTGCTGGCCCATGCGGAGTGCCGGCGCAACAAGATGACAGAACAAAAAAGAGACACAGAAGAGAGACAATAAGAGACACAGCATGCCAGGGAGCTGAGGTGGTACAAGAAATTAAACAACCTCTCTCCACTCCGGAAGGTCCCAGGATCAGTTCCCGGTGCCACCTAAAGGAAAGACAAGCAGACACAGAAGAACACACAGCATGCAGACAGCAAGCACAAAACTATGGGGGTGGGGGGGGATAAATAAATCTTAAAAAAAAAAAATCTTGCAAGAAATTACTGCATAATGCCCTTGAATAACACAAAAAGAGAAAACTAGGGCAAATAGCAAAAAAAAATAAAAATAAAAATAAATAAAGCACAGATTTAAAAGAATATGTTGAAGAAAATAAAATAAAAGAGCTACAACTTTAAAGGGGTTTTAAAGAAATACAGAGGTAAATTAAATACATTAATATCTTAATTTCATGAAAAATAGAAAAAAAAAGATAACCTAGTTCTAATTAAAGGAGGAGGCAAGAGATAATATTCTTATTATTTCTTATTTTATTTTTCATTTGTGGGAACAATTTTTCAGCAAAAATCTTCAGAGGGAGCCCTTAAATTTCAAATATAAGAGTTAAAGAAAAATACATGAAAGTGAGGGATTGTGGGACAATGGTGATGAACTAACAGGCAGAGCTGAATGCTCTCAGAAAAACAACGGAGAAAGAGAAGGGACCCGCTTTGGGGGTCAGCAGACCAGGACAATGCTACACAACTCCCAGGAGGGTGAAAGACAGAGACACAAAGAAGGTTAAACGACAAACATGAGTTACCAAGCCCCTGTGGCAGCAGGAAAGGGTTCCCCTCCCCACCCCCAAGATATAAAGCTGGGGTAAAACCCCAGGCTTGCTGCAGCCACCTGGGGGGAACAGACATCTTCCCTCCTGTCAGCTGTTTCAAGGGAAAAGGGAGGGGAGGTCGGGGTGTTTTTCTTTAGTGAATTCGGCCAGCAAAGCCCGCTCTGAATCTCCGCTCTGGAGATTCAATGCAGGTACACAGGAAAGACCAGGCTGAAACACCTTGTAAAACGGTGCACTGACGAGCGCCATCTGCTTGCCAGTCTGAAATTGCATGGACAAAAACTGTTCATGCTCTCTGTATCCAAATCCTGGGAGAAAATCTACACCCCACTAGTGAGTCCATGGCACAACTTTGATAAACTTAAGCTGGGCAATTTTAAAGACAGAATAAGTCGAACCAAATATCAAAGAAAAGTTGTGAGAAAAAAAAACAATAGGCAAGAGAGAGAAATTGGCCAACAGAGTAAATTCACCAACATATTCAGATGCCTAGACATCAGCAAAAAATTACAAGCTATAATAAGAAACAGGAAGAGATGACCCAGCCAAAAGAACAAACCAAATATCCTGAAGAGATGCAGGATTTAAGACAATCAGTGATAATCACACAACTCTCCTAAATCCCTTCAAAGAATTTATAGAAAATATGACTAAAGAAGTAAAGGATATTAAGAAGATACTGGGAGAGCATAAAGAACTATTTGAAAGCCTGCAAATAAAGTAACAGACCTTATGGGAATGAAAGACACGATGGATGAGATTGAAAATACAGAGGTACACAGGAGCTTTGAATTGCTTGAAGACAGAATTAGTGACTTCGAAGGCAGAACATCTGAACTGGAAAAGACAGGAGAAAAGAAAGAGAACAGAACGTAAAAAATGGAACGGAGTCTCAGGGAACTGAATGACAACACAAAACGCACAAACACTCACATTACTGGTGTCCCAGAAGGAGAAGAGACTAGAGAAGGGGCAGAAAGACTATTTAAGGAAATAATGTCAGCAAACTTCCCAACCCTTATGAAGGACATAAATATCAATATCCAAGAAGGACAACACACCCAAAACAGAATAAATCCGAATAGACCTACCCCAAGACACCTACTATTCAGAGATAGAGGATTCTGAAAGCAGCAAGCAAAGCATCACATACAAGGGAAATTTGATAAGATTAAGTGCAGACTTCTCATCAGAAACCAGGAAGGAGAGAAGAAAGTGGTATGATGTATTTAAGGTACTGAAAGAGAAAAACTGCCAGCCAAGAATTCTGTATCCAGCAAAGCTGTCCTTCAAAAACAAGGGTGAGTTCAAAGTCTTCACAGACAAGCAAAAACTAACAGAATATGTTACCAAAAGATGAGATTTACAAGATATACTAAAGAGGGTGCTGCAGCCTGAAAGGAAAAAACAAGGGTGAGAGATTTGGAGAAGAGTTTAGAAATGAAGATTATTAGAAAGGGTAAATTAAAGGATAAGATGGACAATAGAACGGTATGACAACAGAGAACCGAAGGACAAAATGGATGAAGTAAGTAATGCCTTTACAGTAATAACACTGTATGGTAATAGATTGAACTCCCCAATCAAAAGATACAGACTGACAGAATGGATAAAAAAATACGAGCTGTCTATGTTGTCTACAAGAGACCCATCTCAGACGTAAGGACACAGCCAAGTTAAAAGTGAAAGGTTGGAAAAAGGTATTCCATGCAAATAGTAAGCAAAAAAGAGCTGGAGTAGACCAGATAAACATAAAATAACAATATTATAGTATATAAACAATAATTACTCAGTGCAGCTAGCAAATTGTTCCTGTGATCAGTGTTCTGTAAGTTTCTTTATACAAAATATGCTTTTAACTGGGGAGGACTGGAAAAGAGATATATTTTTGGATACTTCATTTTTCTTTAACCCTTTCTTATACATACTCGTTAATTAAAATAATCCATCTTGATCAATAATTAAGCATGACTACTGTTGAAAAAGCTTTTGAGTTTTTCTGCCTCATAAAATTATGAGTTGGCATATTGTTATCTGTTGTAATTCATTCCAATAAGATGTGAAGAATTCCCAAATAGGAATCTGATTATCCAGAAAGAATTATGGCCTAAATGGAAACTAAATAACGAACCCAACAGTTAGAGCTGTAATATAAAAACAGGAATTGTTATAATTAATTTCTATTATATTAGAATTATTATTTACATTTATAAATGTTTGTTTTTATACTATTTCTTATAATTGATTACATTAAATCTAACCTGGCCTTGCACTCTCTTTTAAAAGTTGTAATTTTTTTTCAATCTATTTTTCTATTTATTTTACAATTTTACAATAAAATTCTTTTTAACAGCTAAAAAAGAAAAGCCATTGATTATATACTTTGGATAGATCATATGGTATGTAAATATATCTCAATAAAACTGCTTAATAAACAAATAATTGTGCAAGAATAGCCTGAAATAGGATACGTACAGCAGGGGAAACAGAGAGATTGAGAGGGGAGGAATTTCCTTGTTTGTCTGTTTTTTATTATTATTATTGAAATAATGAAAATGCCTTAATAATGATTGAAGTGATGGATGCACAACTATGTGATTATACCAAATACCATTGATTGTACACTTTGGATACATTGCTTGCTTTATTAATATGTATCAATAAAATTGATTTGTTTAAAAAAAGTACAGTGGGTTGGAGGAAAAATATACCAAATGAAAGATATGGACTATAGTTAGTAGTAATATTTTGATGATGCTCTTGCAGTTTGTAACAAACATATCACAACAACGCAAGGTGCTGGTGGAGGGGTGAGGTATGGGACCGCTGTATGATGTTATGCATGTTTATTTTGTAAGTTCACAACTTTTACTATACATTTATTGTTTATTTATGTTCATGTATGAATGAAATACTTCAATAAAAAATTTAAAAAATACAAGATAGCTAACATATTTCTTAAATAAACTGCATATGTTTAAAGCTTAAATCCCCTAAGATACCTGGAAAATTAAAATCATTTCAGGGCTGTTTACTTTAAAAAAAAAATCACTTGTTAAAAATGTTATTTAAATATTTATACAATAAAAATATGCATAAAACACATAAATGAATAAAATATATACAACTACAACCTTAATTTTCTGAATAAGCTTTTTGACCAAATACTTCAAAGTTTTTTAAAATGCAAATGTAAGCACAAGGCAATGGCAGAAACTCTTAAAAATAACTAGTCTAAGAGCATGGGGAATCATTTTCATCTTTGTGCAGGTAGACAAGTGTAAGCTGAATTTAGGTTACATTTAGAGGAAGCCTTTCTCAGTTAACCTTAATCAGCTTCCCCCTTCATTCAAAATTCCATGTCCTCTCAATTTGCACTTTTTTGCATCTCTCATGTGTTGTTGTTTTAAAATTCAGTTTTGTGATTTTTCATTGTATTTTGGCATTCTTAACTGGACTGCAAGTTTCTGGAACATTAAGCCCATGAAGCACAAATATGACTATTAATGAAAAGCAATTACACATTTTATCTCCATGTTCCTTAAAACATTCCCATCCATACTCCCTTCCTTCTAGCCTCAACAATACCCATGTTATTTGCATCCTTTACAAACATACATGAGCACGTACACTCATATATCCAGACACACTTGTGATTGTGAAACATTTATCTTCCTTTTTCTACCACATGCAAAGAATTCCTCATGAATTTTGGATCCTCAATCCTTGCAGGTCACTAGTTAACCATGAAAAACATTCCACTATTAAGACCAAGAAAAAGCAGCATTTTAGATTTTAAAAATTTGCCAGTTTCAAGGCAGATAAAGTTAATATTACAAAGATGGTTTCAGATTCATTAATCATACGAGTGAAACCCTTACCTTTTGGTCCAATCTTTGCAAGAATACAATGAATCTGCACCATTAATTCCTCATTTGGGGGAGATTCTTTGCTGGCATTCATAAGTAACTGTAACAATATTTGTGAACCACCTTTGGCAACTAAGAAACTTGATCTTCGACCACCACCTAAAAAAATTTTGTTTAAATTTAAACAGTAAATCTTCTATAACACATTAAGCATAACAACTTAATAGCACTCAACAAATCTTTAAAGTGATCATTGCCAAAATCAGATTTTGTTTTATCTCGTTTATTTAAATTAGGAAATAGCAAAGAATGAGTCGACCTAAATTCTAGGTCCAAGGCTCTCAAACACAAGGGATGCAGGGGTTTGAGGGATACTGGAAGATAAAACACAGAACCAACAAGAGCATAACAATTCAGTTTTCAAATTCCAATACTCAGAAAAAAATCTCTATAAGTATCAGAAAATTCCAAATAAAGTACATTTGATACATTGTTGATCACTGTTTATGAAAAGAAATTAGACCAAAGGAAACAAAAACTTACCAACTGACACCAGCTCAACAAGAATGTTTAAGATATTAAGTGTAGTTTGAAGATCTTTCGTATTCTGAAATAAATATTTTATTTATTAAAACATTGTAAATTTGATTCTCAAACTTTTTCTACCCACTGGGAACTACCTATATTTTACAGATGACCTTTCCAATTTCTCTAAGAACGAATGTATACAGGTTTCCACTATTCTCAGTTATCACTCCATCTCTTCTTCTTGACCTTAAGAATTTTTACAAATCATTTGATTTATTATTTTCTTAGTATCAATATCATTACAAGTACAAGAGGAATTAATTTGCCATTTGAATTAATCTTTCTATAAATAAATAGGTAAATGAACCAAAATTTAAGAGGCATTGCACAGTATACAGTGACTACCTAGCACCCTTTCCATTAGTTTCCTATGTATCCTTCCAAAGATAGTATGCAGAAATATAAACAATGCATGTAAGTGTTTGTATTTGTATAGATTTATTTCTCTAAATGGTATCACCCTAGAATTACTATTTTGTACTTTGATATTTTTATCAATATGTCTTTGGCAATTCAGGGCCTCTTATCCTTCCAAATAAATTTTGTAGTTAGTTTTTCCAATTCATTAAAAAATGCTGTGTTGATTTTTATTGGGATTGCATTAAATCTGTAGATTAGTTTGGGTAGGATAGACATCTTGATATCCATGAACAGGGAATATTCTTCCATTTATTTAAGTCTTCTTTGATCTCCTTTAACAGTGTAGTTTTCTGTATATAAGTCCTTTACATCTTTAGTTAAATTTATTCCTAGGTATTTGATTCTTTTAGTTACTATTGTAAATGCTATTTTTTCTTGATTTCCTCCTCAGGTTGCTCATTATTGGTGTATTGATATTTTTATATATTAATAAAGAACCTCTTCATTCTTTTTAAGGGCTACATAATACATTCCATTTTATGGCTATGCCATTGTTTATGTAGCCAGTCACCTACTGATGGATATTTAGGTTATTTTTAGCCTTTTGCTGTTTAAAAAAAATGTAAGAAATAACTAAGAACATATATTTACATATGAGCAAGTATATCTATATGTGGGATAAATTTCTGGGTCAAAAAATATGGGCATTTATTTTGATAGATAATACCAACAAATTGTTATCTAAGGAGCAATTTAAACTCCCACCTGCAATGGAGAATGGTAACTATTTCTCAAATGCTGGACAATTTAAATAAGTGAAAATGCTGTACCTTGTTTACATTTCTTTTATTAAAAGTGGTCTCAAGTGCCATTTGTGTTTCTTTTTCTGGGTACTGTCTGTTCATAACATTTACATGTTTTTTTCCTTTTTTTTTTTCCTTACTGATTTGTCGAATGTCATTATATATAAAAGAAATCACAAGAGTTGAAAATATTTTTTCCTCAGTTTGCCAAGTGTCTAAATTTCATATGGTTTTTTCCATGCAATTTGTTAATACAGCTGAATTTATCAATCTTTTCTATTTCCTGTTTCTTTCATAGTTAGAAAAGCCTTCCCTATTGTGAGATGAATTTTAAATTTCTCCCATTACTTTCTCTACTACTCTTATGATTTCATTTTTCATGTTTAAATCTTTGTTCGACATGGAATAATATATTTTGCTGTAAGCTGTGAGGGATAAGGCTCCAACTTTACGCTTTTCCAGGTAGTTACCAATTTATCCCAACTCCACTTACTAAACAATCCCTTTCTTTCCCACTGATCTGAAATGCCATCTTTACCAAATAGTAAAAAATTCTCATAAACATTTTATGTTTGGACTTTGTTCTGTTACACTGATGTCTGTCTACTCATGCACGATTTTTAAATGATTTTAATTACTGAAGCTTTATCATATGCTTTGATATTTGGTAGGCCTAGTCCTTTCTTATTTTTCTCATTTTTCAGAAATTTCCTTTCTATTCTTTTTATTCCCATTTGGATTTTAGAACCAAAACTGTTGGTATTTTTACTGAGATTGCTTTAAAAAGATCAATTTATAGGAAAATATCTTTATGATGCTAAGATGAGAGGAACATGGACTCATTCCTTATTCCTAACATTGCAGAGTAAAATATATAAACCTGATTCCAAATGCATCTATAGTTAGTCCACTGGAAACTTTACACTGGAATAGAAATTCAATCATCATCAGTGTAATATAGATACTCAACCAATAGAGGTAATAAAACAAATCACAAATGTAGTATCAGCTAACAATACAATAAATGAAAATTTCCAATGTCAATCACTTACTTTAAACTAAACACTTATTCCCAGTGAAGTTTATTTTCTATTACCAATTAAAATCGCATATTAAGATTAAAATGTATGGTTGTCATTATAATCACAGAGAAATATATTTACATATTCACCTAATATAGATACATATAATATTTATACCATTATTCTAAATGACAATGACAATTTAAAACATAAAACAAACTTTCATTTATTGGCTTTACCTCTAAGATAAAAATTTTACACTAATATATTTTTTTATTTTCACCATTCCTTGGTATTACTAGTTACATAATTAAAACCTGTTAGTGATTTACCTCTAATGTTGACAGCAGAACTTCCATTCCTGTAGAACCTTTAGCTGTCATTTCTCTTCTTGTTTTTTCTGAAAAATAGGAGTAAAAGGTATTTTCTAAAGCATGAAATTAAAAAAGAAAAACTAGGCATTATTTTATTGTCATATTGCTAAAACAGTATTGGTTACTCTCCCTTTGGTCCAGCAAACACTTGAAATTGCTTCCTAGATTTTCCTACCTCTGATGTTGCTAATTCTACCTATGGGGACTCCCAGATTTCAGTTAACAAGACCTTTCTTTGTATTTTATTACAGCTCTTACCATGGACTAAGACAGCCCCTATCAGTCCATCTGAAATCTTAAAATCAGTAACACAATACAGGTGCCCAACTAGGGGTACGGTAGGGGTGAAAATGGCAGGCCTCTTTTTACATCTTTATGACTAGAACTAAAAAATATTTCATCAAAATTGGTGAAAGCAGAAACCTAGTACCATTTTCAAATGTTCTAATTGTATTGATACTATTTTAAAACAGTGAATCACACAAAAATAAACTAGGAAAGAGGTACTTCTGCAAGAATCTGGAGAGCGGATTACCCAAATGATCCTTTTTATCACTGAGATGAAAAAAGGTATAAATTATTGTTTTTTAAAAGTTCCTAGAGCATCTCCACAATTCTACTCCTTTAACATTATCAAGAGAAGAAAAGTAGATCACAGGCTAACATTTAGGAAGGAACTAACATTTACTGTTCCATGTATTTTACCTATATTACCTCATTTATGCCTCTTTAACCATCTGAGAGATAAAATAACTATTTTCATAGATCAAAAATTTAAGTTTGAAAGGAAAAGAAAACTTAACAAAGTCATCAAGCAAGTAAGAAAAAGAGACCAGACCCAGGTGTTTCTCCAGACTCAGTGTCCCTACCTGAAAGCCAGTGCCAGAAATTCTTTTAATATGGGGCAATGCCATTCATTTCATAATTGGAGATTTAAAAAACAGAACCCCAAAAAAAAAAGACTTAGAACAAAAATGTCTGATTGAAATATCACATTAATTACAATCCATTCTTAATGAAGTATATATTGCACAATAAAATTTAAGGACGAGTAATAAACTTGTTCAAGATGGGGATAACCAAATGAGTTTGAGAAAGGAACAATGGGCATTGAGGTCCTGATGAAAGCAAAATATCAACACAGATGAGGGGGAAAATGCCAGGCTAAGCCTTTAGAATATCACACTTTTTGCCCAGAGCAAATTCTGTTCAACTTCCATTGTGAATGAATAAGTAGTTTTATATGATAGTTTGGGCACATGCAAATTACAAATGTACAGTTTCACAAGAACATGAAGGTTGAGTGGTATGATACAGGTCACAAAATCTCAGAATTTGTAGAAATTTTAAAAATATCATTATTCTGACAACTATCTGAAAATTAAGTTACCCTAAATTAAGAGTTCTTAAGAGAGGGCCAAATGTATTACAGAGAGGTTATAGTATAATGCTATTTCTAACAACATATAAAAACTACCTACAAAATAAATATGCTGGAGATGGGAAATCATATATATCGCTAAAACAACAAACCCATGCTATCCATGTATCATCTCAGGTCCAGATTACAAACCTTGTTTAACTTACAGAAACCTTATAATCTTTGAAAGTAGAAACTTCCATGTCACTTTCATTGAAACTTCTAGTTCATCAACTGTAGCACTGTTTTCCAAAAATATCAGTCCCCTCCACACCTAGTTTGGATTCCAGGCCCCTTCTTAACCATCCCACAAAAAAAGTGAGTCCTAGAATCTGCATTCTCTACTTCTATATCTGAGTAAAAATGCCACAAGAATTCCTTCTTCTAATAAAATTCACCAATTTCAACCTCATTTGGGATACAAAACTGTTCATTAATCCTTTCACCTGACTTTAGCTCACATCCCTTGCCAATTGCTCTCAATAGCTATTCCCAAATTTGTACCAGTCCTCAATCCTTCCTCTTAATCTCTGGACCTCTGTTCCCAACTCTGAGCACCTTTATTTGTCCTCACCAAATTCAAGCAAAGCGATCAGTTATCAGATAAAGTCTTACAAATAAAGACCAAATTCCATCCATACATGTATCAAAATTCTTGATAACATTTCCTTTCCCCAGACGGAGGTGGAGGGGAGTGTCTTGTATTCTATGTTCTAAATCCCATCCCTTCTATCTCCTCATGAAACTATAGCTTGAAGCTCTGCCCTCTAATGGATGTTCCCTCTCAATCCAGAAATGTATTTTTTGCTTTCCACATATTTAACAAGCCTTAACCTTGCCTTCTCTATCTCTCCTTTCTTTCTTAGTGAAACTCTATAAACAAATAGTCTACACTCCTTTTCATTATTCTATTTGCCATTCACATTACAACTTACTGCAATCTGCCTTCTAATTTCACCACCTGAAAGTCTGCTTTATATTATCAATATTTTTTTAATTATCAAATTAAAAAACCCTTCACTTTAACCTCCCTGTGGCACTTAACATTGTTGACCACTGCTTTCCCTATTAGCTTTTAATACAGTCCATTCCAGTTCTTATACTTCTATATTATTTCTTCAGCACTTTCAGTAATCCTAATGTTTGAATTAGCAGACAAGGAGTTTAAAACATCTGAAATAATTATAGTCAATGACATCAAGGAAATCTCAACAGAGAAAAAGAACCTATAAAAAACTGACATTTTATAGTAGAAAAATACAATATCTGAAATAAATTAACCACATAGTCTTAAGAGGAGAAAGCAGATGAGTAGAGAACCAATGAACTTGAAGAAAGAACAAAATAAATTACCCAATCTGAATAACAGAAATAAATAAAATGGAAAACATGAACAAAGCCTCAAGAACCTCTGGAACAATATCAAAATGTCTAGTATGGGTGCAAATGTAGTCAATGAAGGAGAGAAGGGAAAATGAGGCAGAAAAAAATTCTGAACAGTCAAAAATTTTCCAAACTTGATGAAAGACACAAATTTACAGATTCAAGAAGTTCAGCAAATTCTATGCATGGTAAATACAAAGAAAACTACACCTTGTCAAACTGCTAAAAACCAAAACCAAAGAGAAAACTGTGAAATCAGCCAGAGGAAAATAACAAGTTAGATTTGCGAGAAAAATAAATCAAATGACAAGAGGCTTCTCATTAAAATTATGATGGCCATAAGATTAAAGTGCTTAAAGACTAAACTGTCAA
>JAQZBX010073219.1:0-14947 GCA_029593785.1 Cabassous unicinctus | reverse complement strand
TTTTTTTTTTTTTTTAATCCATTCTGTCAGCGTATATCTTTTGATTGGCACATTTATCCATTCATATTCAAAGATGTTACTGTAAATTCATTTTTTACTTTCACCACTTTATTCTTTCATGCTCACATGTCATATATTATTTTCATCTCTCTTTTTACTCTTTTGGCTATCCTTTCCTATATTCTTTCTTCTGTGCTCTCCTCCAAACTTCTCTTTCCTGTCTTTTTCTTTCATGCTCTGAGGCTTCCTTTAATATTTCCTGCAAAGGTGGTTTCTTTTTTATGAACTTTCTTATTTTCTGTTTGTTTGTGAATATTTTAAACTCACCTACATATTTTAAGGATAATTTTACTGGATAGAGAACTCTCGGCTGGCAGTTTTTCTCTTTCTGTATCCTAATTGTATCATACCACTGTCTTCTCACCTCCACGGTTTCTGATGAGAAATCCACACTAAGTCTTACCGGACATCCCTTGTATGTGATGGTTTGCTTCTCCTTTGCTGCTCTCAGAATTTTCTCTTTATCTTTGACCTTTGACATTCTGAGTAATATGTGTCTTGGAGGATGTCTATTCAGATTTATTCTGATTGTGGTACGGTGCACTTCTTGGACATATTCGTTCATTTTTTTTCCAGAGAGTTGGGAAATTTTTAGCTAATATATCCCCAAATACTCTCTCTGTGCTCTTTCCCTTCTCTTCTCCATCTGGAACTTCCATGACACGTATGCTGTTGCCTTTCATGCTACCATTAACACCCTGTGCCACTACTCAATTTTTTCCATTCTTTTTGCTTTTCAATTTCAGCTGCTTTGACTTCAGTGTCACTTATTCTTCCTTCTATCATTTCAAGTCTGCATTTGTATGCCTGTAATATGTTTTTGATCTCACCTACCGTGTCTTTCATTCCAATGAGCTCTGTTACTTTTCCGTTCAGGTTTTCACATTTTTCTTTGTGCTTCTTATTGTCTTCTTGGTGTCATTTATTTCTTTAGCAATATTGTCTTTCCACTCATTAATTTGATTTTGGAAATTTATGTGCATCTCGATTAGCTGTCTCAAATGTTCCGTCTCTTCTGGGGCTTTGATATATTCCTTTTCTTGGGATATGTCTTCCATTTTCTTAGTATGGCTCATAATTTTTTGATGATGTCTAGGCATCTGATTAGGATGGTGAGTTTACTCAGACATTCAATTTCTCTCTTGCATAGGGATTTAGTGGTGGGAGGCTGTGTGTTACTGCTGTTCTTTGATTCTTGGTTCAACTTGGGTCTTTAGGATTATCCCTGTTAGGTGCTCAAAATTGGGCTCTCGATCCAGTAATGGGTTGCAGACCCATTTCCTTGGGTCTTGGGAGGGAGGCTTTAAAGGCTGGAAAAAGCCTCTCATTTATTTACTTTTAATTTCCTCGTGTTCACTTCCTTGGTCTGCCAGCAGATGGTGCACTTTGACAGCCCTCTCAGTTCAGTGCCTGCTGGAAGTGTGTTTGCTGCAACCCGGACTGGATCAGTTTAACAGAGGTTCCTGCCTCTAGGCTAAGAGCCTCATAGTTCAAACTTTCTGAGAGGAAGTTCTCTACCCTTTTTTGGCAGTCCCCTCCCTTTTCTTGGGTAGGAAATAATTCCACTCCCCTCTGTGTCCTCAACTATTAGTCTCTGTTAGTAGTGGGGGAGTTTGAAGGGGTTGGATCTCTTTTTAGTCCTGGATCTCTTTAGTCCTGAGGTGACTTCCAAGGTAAATAATGGTGCATCCCCACCCAGCCTGGAAAGGCTTGTGGGACACAGCACATCAAATTTGTGGGTCAATAGCTGAGTCATTCTTTGATTGTGTCCCTCTCTCTCCCCTTTCCCGGGAGGTGGATCCTGGGGATCCCCTCTGTCTGTAGCTGCTGCTTGGAGACCTGAGAATGCAAAATTATCTATAGTATGGGAGAGTTTGCCAGCAGTAGCAGCTACAGCTTTAAACTCACAGTTTGCTGTCATGATTCTTTTTTTTTGTCCCTCTTTCTTCTGGCAATGTCCAAATTTCCCTTGGTGTCCTAAATGCTGGAAGATTCTTTTCCAGGCCGTTTGTGCCTGTCTACTAGCTATTTTTCTATGAGATAACATAATCCTGTGTCTTTCTAGTCCGCCATCTCCCCAGACGCCTTCCTTATTTACTCTTAATTTCCTCATATTCACTTTGTCTGCTAGCAGATGGTCCTCTTAGCAGCTTTCTCAGTTCAGTGCCTGGTTGGAGTATGTTGGCTGCAACACTGATTGGATCACTGTGAAAGATGATCTTGCCTCGAGGCTAAGATCATTGTAATTCAAACTTTCTCAGAGGCAGTTCTCCAACTTTCACTAATAGGCCCCTCCATTTTCTGGGTAGGAAATAATTCCACTCCCCTCTGTGTCCTCAATAACCAGTCCTGGTCAGTAGAGAGGGAGAGTCAGAGGGTCGGGGTTGGATCTCTTTAGTCCCTTGCTGGCTCCCAAAGTAGACAATGGTGTGACCCGCACCCACCTGGAAGGGTTCTTGGGACAAAGCAGACCAAATTTATGAGTCAAAAATTAAGTCAGACTTAGGCTGTGCCCCTTTCTCTCTACTTTCCTGTGGAGGTGGATCTCTGGGGCTCCCTTTGTACGTAGTCTCCACCCCAAGGCCTGAGAATTCAAAAGTGTCTATATGGGTGGAGGAGGATGCCGGTAGTAGCAGCTGCTGTTTTTAACTCACAGTTTTGCTAAAATGATTCTTTTCCTTTGCCCCTCTCTCTTCTGGGCATTGTCCAGCCTTCCCCTGGTATCCTAAATCCTAGAATATTTTTTTCTAGGCCGTTTCTATTTGTCCTCTAGCTATTTTTCTAGGAGAGAAGAGAGTCCGTGTTTTTCTATTCCCCCATCTTCCTGGAAGTTCTCTGTTCCTCTTTATCGTCTCCTTTTGATACTCCCATTTTGCATATATTGGTGCCTTTGTGTCCATTTCTCTGACTCTGTATTCATTTTTTTCCTTTGCTTTTTCTCTGTTTCAGATTACATGATCTTTATCAATCTATCTTCAAGTTCACTGATTCTTTTGCTAGTTCAAATCTACTGTTGAGACTTTGCAGTGAATTATACATACAGTTTATTGTACTTTTCAACTCCAGAGTTTCCATTTGTTTCATTTAAAAAAAAATAATTTCTCTCCCTTTATTGATATTCTCTACTTCATGAGACATTGTCATCATATCTTCCTTTATTTCTTAAAGCATGGTTTCCATTTTTCTTTTTTACCTTGTTTTTTTTATTTTATTGAAGTGTATCATTCATACATGAACATACATAAACAATAAGTGTATAGTAAAAGTTGTGAACTTACAAAATAAACATGCATAACATCATATAGGGGTCCTATACATCACCCCAGCATGAATACCTTGAATTGTGAAATATTTGTTACAAATTATAATCGTTAAAATCTTACTAGTAGCTATAGTCCATATCTTACGTTTGGTGTATTTTACCCCTAACCTACCCTATTATTATTATTTTTGGTACATTTTTATTACAGAATTTGTGAACTTACAAAACAATCATGCACATGTGTAGAATTCCCATACAACACCCCTTTACCAACACACTGCACTGTGGTGGAGCATTTGTTACAGATTATGAGATAATATCAGACTCTTACCACTAGTCTTGGTCCATAGCATACATTTGGCACTTTTCCATACTCCTCTATTATCAACACAGTATATCTTTAGCATAGATGCATGAATATTATAGTATTGCTCTTAACCACAGTCCACAGGTCACACCATTGTATTTTTCCCACACTTCTCCACATTCCCACCACACTACAATAGTGACATACATCTGCTATAGCTCACAGAAGGACACTCTTGCATCTGTACCATCATCCACAATTCTTATCCACCTCTGGGTTCACTGTGTTAGTCCTTAGATTATTCTCTAGCTTTCTTTCAGTTGACATTTACATACCTAGATTACCCTTTCCAGCCACATTTCCATTTATAAACCAGCTGCTACTCACTATAATGTGTTACCATCAACTCTATCCATTTCCACACTTTTACAGTCAAGTTAATTAAAACTTCTAGGGGGAATTTCTGGGAAAATGGCGTTGATGTAGGTAGGCATTGTTCAGCTCTCTCGCAAAAAATGGCGAAGAAAGTGCAAAAACCTACCTTGGGAGCTGCTTTGGTAATCTATAGAACAGTAGGCTGCAGAGTATCATCCAGGAGGGAATGGGAAAAAGAGAAAAAAAGGCCAAGGGCAAACCTTTTTTGTATTATTATTACTATTATTCTTTTTCTCTTCTTATCTCTTTTCTTTTCTCTGGTCCTAATATTATTTTTTTTTTCAAGGGAACACAGACACCTGTAAGGATATAGAATAATAGGAACTAACTATCAAAAAGGTACCTTAGTACACACAGAGAAACAACAAAATAAAACCCTAGAGCAGAAACTAACCAACCGAATAAGCCTATCAAGATAATCAGATGCCTAGACATCAACAGAAAATTACAAGCCATACTAAGAAACAGGAAGACATGGCCCAGTCTAATGAACAAACTAAAATAAAGGAAGAGATGCAGAACATGTGTATTAGTCAGCCAAAGGGGTGCTGATGCAAAATACCAGAAATCAGTTGGTTTTTATAAAGGGTATTTATTTGGGATAGAAGCTTACAGTTACCAGGCCATAAAGCATAAGTTCCTTCCCTCACCAAAGTCTATGGCCATGTGTTGGAGCAAGATGGCTGCCGGCGTCTGCCAGGATTCAGGCTTCCTGGGTTCCTCTCTTCCTGGGGCTTGCCTCTCTCCGGGCTTAGCTGCTCTGTTATCTCCACAAGGCCAGCTGTAGACTATTAGGCGAATGACTTGTTTCTCTTCCTGGACCTTCTCTGTTTCCTCACAACCAGGCTCCTCTGTGTGCTTACTTCCCGGGGCTCCAGCTCAAGACCCCAGCCTCCCTTCTCTGTAGTTTGGTTTCTCTCAGAGTCCCTGCCCACCAAGGGGGTGGAGACTCAACACCTTACGTGGCCCAATCAAAGCCTTAACCATTATTTAATCAAGTAAAAGTAAAACCTCTGAATCCAATATAATCTAATATGCCCAGAGGAAAAGTCCAGTTCACAAACATAATCCAATATTTATTTTTGGAATTCATAAATAATACCAAACTGCTACAACATGGAACAACTAATCAAAGATGTCCAAAGAAATATCATGAATCAACTTAATGAAGTGAAGGAAGAGATAAAGGATATTAAGAAGACACTGGGGGAACATACTGAAGAAATTGTAAACATGCATAAAAAGATAACAGATCTGATGGTGATGAATGGCACAATGCAAGAAATTAAAAATACACTGGAAGCACATAATGGCAGATTTGAAAAGGCAGAGGAAAGAATCAGTGATATTGAGGGCAGTGTATCTGAAATCAAACAGATAGTAGATCAGATAGATAAAGATAGAAAAAATTCAGCACGGATGTAGGGATTTGAATGGCAATACAAAGTGCACAAACGTACACATTATAGATATCCCAGAGGAGGAAGAGAAGGGAAAGGGTGCAAGAGTGTTAGAGGAAATAATGGCTGAAAATTTCCCAATGCTTTTGAGGGACATGGACGTATATGTCCAGGAAGTGCAGTGTACCCCAAACAGTATAAATCCTAACAGGCCTGCCCCAAGACATACTTATCAAATTGTCCAATGCTCAAGACAGAGAGACTGCTGAAAACAGCAAGAGGAAAGAGATCCATCACATACAAGGGAAGCGTAATAAGAATAAGTGCTAATTTCTCATCTGAGCTCATGGAGGCAATAAGACAGTGGTATGACATAGTTAAGGTGCTAAAAGGAAAAACTGTCAGCCACAATTTTATATCCAGCAAAGCCGGCATTCAAAAATGAAGGAGAGTTCAAAATATTCACAGATAAACAGAAATTAAGAGAGTCCTAAAGGGAGTTCTGTAGATTGAAAGGAAAAAACAGAAGAGAGAGGGTTGGAGGAGAGTATAGGAAGGAAGGTTACTGGTAAGAATAACTAAAAAGATAAAAAGAGAAATAGAAACTTCATATGACATATATAAATCTAAAGAAAATATGGTTAATGTAAGTAATGCCTTGACAGTAATAACATTGATTTCAATGGATTAAACTCTCCAAGAGACACAGAATGGCATTATGGATAAGGAAATAGGACCCATCTATATGCTGTATGTCAGAAACTCACCTTAGACCCAGGAACGCAAGGTTGAAAGTGAATGGTTGGAAAACAATTTTACATGCAAACAATAACCAAAAAAGTTTGGGAGTAGCTATACTAATATCGGACAAAATAGACTTTAAATGCAAAACTGTTGTATAAGACAAAGAAGGACATTATATGGACATTATATATTAATGAAAGGGATAATCTATCAAGAAGAGAGCAATCATAAACATTTATGCACCTAACCAAGGTGCCTCAAAATACATGAGGCAAACATTGTAACAATTAAGAGGAGAAATAGATGCCTCTATAGTTATTGTGGGAGACTTTAATACACCATTATCACCATTAGACAGAACATCTCGGCAGAGGATCAATAAAAAAACACAGACCTTGAATAACATTTTAGAGGATCTAGACCTAATAGGCATATACAGAACATTACACCCAAATACAGCGGGGTATACATTCTTCTTGAGTGCACACAGATCATTCTCCAGGATAGACCACATGCTAGGCCACAGAACAACTCTCAATGAATTCAGAAAGACTGAAGTTATACAGAGTAATTTCTCTGACCACAATGGAATGAAGGTGGAATTCAGAAAGGGGCAGAAGAACCAGATTAGGCACAAAGATATGGAACTTAAACAACACACTCTTAGACAATCAGTGGGTCAAGGAGGAAATTGCAAAAGAAATCATTAACTACCTTGAAACAAATGAAAATGACAATATAACAAAAGCTGAGGAATGCAGTAAAAGCAGTGCTGAGAGGCAAATTCACAGCCATAAATGCTGTATTAGGGTTCTCTCAGGAAACAGAATCAACAGGAGATATCTGTCAATAATATGAGATTTTAGAAGAGTCTCTCACGTGACCGTGGGGATGCACAAGTCCAGGTTCCGCAGGCAGGCTGCAAACCAGGGGCTCCGATGAAAGTCTGAAGAAAGGTCCTTGATGAGTTTCTGGGAGAAGTTGGCTATCCAACGACGAGCTGGGAAATTCTCTCTGAATGTTGAAATCACTTCCCCTTTTAAGGCATTCAACTGATTGGGTAAAAGCGTCACCCATTGATGATGCAATCTCCTGATTGATGCAGATGTAATCAGCCATCCACGCAGTAAACTCACTGGTGATCAAAGTCCATAAATGCTCTTTTATTACAATTAGCCCAGAGCTTGATGGACCAAACACCTGGACACAATTACCTGGCCGAGTTGACACATTAGCCTAACCATTACAAATGCCTATATTAAAAAAGAAGAAAGAAGTAAAATCAAAGTCCTAACTGCACACCTGGGGGAATTAGAAAAAGAACAACAAACTAATTCCAAAGCAAGCAGAAAGAAGATAATAACAAAGATTAGAGCAGAGCTAAATGAAATTGAAAATAAGAGATCACTAGAAAATAACAAAACCAAAAGTTGGTTCTTTGAGAAGATTAATAAAAGTGACAAACCCTTAGCTAGACCAATAAAATTAAAGTGGGAAGATGCAAATACATAAAATAAGAAACGAGGAAGGTGATATCACCACTGATCCCACAGAAATAAAGAGTATCATAAGAGGATACTTTGAAAAATTATATGCCAACAAGATGAATAACTTAGATGAAATGGATAAATTTCTAGAAACACAGAAGTAGCTTACATTGACGAAAGAAGAAATTGATGAACTTAAGAGGCCTATCAAAAGTAACGAGATTGAATTAGTCATCAGAAACCTTCCAACTAAGAAGAGCTGAGGACCAGATGGCTTCACAGAATTCACAGGTGAATTCTTCCAAACATTCCAGAAAGAACTAACATCAATTCAGCTTAAACTCTTCCAAAATAATAGAAGTGGAGGGAACATTGTCTAACTCATTCTGTGATGCCAACATCACCCTAATACCAAAAGCAAATAAAGATGCCACAAGAAAGGAAAACTACAGACCAATCTCTGATGAACCTGGATGCTAAAATCCTCAACAAAATACTTGCTGATCATATTCAACAACACATTAAGCAAATTACACACCATGACCAAGTGGGTTTCATCCTTGGTATGCAAGGATGGTTCAACCTAAGAAAATCAATCCATGTAAAACATCACATTAACAGATAGAAAGAAAAAAATCCCATGATCGTCTCTATTGATGCAGCAAAAACATTGACAAAATACAGCACCCTGTCCTTATAAAAACCCTTCAAAAGATAGGAAAAGAAGGAAGCTTCCTCAAATGTGATAAAGGGTATATAAGAAAAATTCGTAGCATCATTTTCAATGGTGAAATGCTAAAAGCTTTCCCTCTAAGATCTGGAACAAGGCTAGGATGCCCACTGTCACCACTCTTATTTAACATTGTGTTAGAAGTACTTGCTGAAGCACTAAGGCAAGAAAAAGATATAAAAGGCATCCAAATTGGAAAGGAAGAAGTAAAAATTTCACTATTTGCAGATGACATGATCCTGTACATAGAAAGCCCTGAAAAATCTACAACAAATCTTCTAGAGCTAATAAATAAATTCAGGAAAGTGGCAGTATAGAAGATCAATGTGCAAAAATCAGTAGCATTTGTATACACCAATAATGAGGAATCTGAGGAGGAAATCAAGAATAAAGTTCCATTTACAATAGCAACCAAAAGAATCAGATACCTAGGTATAAACTTAACTAAAGTTGTAAAGGACTTGTCTGCAGAAAACTATGCAATATTGTTAAAGGAAATCAAAGAAGACCTAAATAAATGCAAGATTATTCCCTGTTCACGGATTAGAAGACTAAACATCATTAAGATGTCTGTCCTACCCAAATTGATTTACAGATTTAACGTAATCCCCCCCAAAATTACAACAGCATTTTTTTACTGAATTTTAAAAACTAACTATGAAATTTATTTGGAAGTGCAGGGGTTCCCAAATAGCCAAAGACATATTGAAAAAGAAAAATGAAATCAGAGGACTCACACTACCTGACTTTAAAACATAGTACAAAGCTACAGTGCTCAAAACTGGCACAAGGATACCCATAATGACCAATGGAATCAAATTGAGAATTCTGATATAGATCCTCGCATATACAGTCAACTGATATTCAACAAGGCCATCAAACCCATTCAACTGGGAGAGAATGGCCTCTTCAACAAGTGGTGCTTGGAGAACTGGATATCCATATCCAAAAGAATGAGAGAGGACCACTATCTCACACTGAATACAAAAATTAACTCAAGATGCATCAAAGATCTAAGTATAGAGACAAGTCCATAAAGCTCCTAGAAAATAATATAGGGAAGCATCTATGAGATCTTGTAGTAAGAAATGTTTTCATAAACTTTACACCCAAAGCACGAGCAATGAAAGAAGAAATAAATGGAACCTCCTCAAAATTAAAAACTTTTGCGCTTCAAAGGAGTTTGTCAAGAATGTGAAAAGGCATCTTGGGAGAATATGTTTGGTAACCACCTGTCCAACAGGGGCCTAATATCCAGCATATATAAAAAATCCTACACCTCAGAAATAAAAGACAAACAACCCATTTAAAAAATGGGTAAGTGATTTGAATAGACACTTCTCCAAAGAAAAAATACAAATGGCTAAAAAGCACATGAAAAGATACTCAACATCACTAGCTTTTAGGGAAATGCAAATCAAAACTAATGAGATATCATCTTACTTCCATTAGACTGGCGGCTATTAAAAAAACAGAGGACTACAGTGTTGGAGAGGATGTCGAGGAAAGGGAACGCTTATCCACTGCTGGTGGGAATGTAGAATGGTGCAGCCATTATTGAGAACAGTCTGGTGGTTCCTCAGGAAGCTAACTATAGAACTGCCATATGATCCAGCAGTTCCACTGCTGGGTATATACCCAGAAGAATTGAAAAGCAGGGACAAGCACACCTATGTTCATAACAGCATTATTCACTATTGCCAAAAGTTGGAAACAACCCAAAAGTTCATCAACAGATGAATGGATAATCAAACTGTGGTATATACATACAATGGAATATTACTCATCTGTAAGAAGGAATGCACACAGGGGATAGCATGGATGAATCTTGAAGACCTTATGTTGAGTGAAGTTAACCAGGCACTGAAGTACAAATATTACATGACCTCACTGATATGAATTAACCAATTGAGTCTGGAAGATAGGTTTACAGGAGACCGAAAAAGGTAGTAGAGGGTGATAAGCTGATGCCCATAGGGCAAATCTATGATAAGGGCATGGATGGGCGTGACAGTGGTGCAGTGACATGATTGGCTTCAGTGGTGCTGGTCTGTGTGCAGGAGTAGGGTGGGGGATTGGGTTGGACTATTCATGGGACTGGGAGTGGGTCAAGGGAAGGAGCAGATGAACTCTGGGGAATTGCAGGTCTGTGGTTACACCTATAATGTTGGAAATGTTCTTTTGGCAGATATGTCAGGGGAGGGTTACTGGTGTAGGGTATCAGGTGTTGGGGGGTTATACGTAATTGGGTGCACTGGGGCAGGCTTCTATGGAATATCTTGTCTTCATCTTGTTATAGTGTAATATATCAGTGGGGGGAAGCCCACACAATAAACAAGAAAATATTAAACTCCCATCATGTGGAGTACTGCTATGTTCTAAATTAGAGGAATGAGAATCCCTCTAGAACATAGGCAGTGCCTAATGAAAGAAAACAGACCAATATGTCAAGCTCTCAATATTATTGCAAGTAACTATGAATCTTATTCTTCAAAAATTGAAACTTAGTGATTACCATAGGTCTGAGGAGAGGGGGAAGGATGAATAGAATAGTTGGAATGTAGGGCATTTTTAGGGCATTAGAATTGTTCAGCATGAACTTGCAATAATGGATATAGGGCACTTCAAATTTTGTCAAAACCTATAAAAGTGTATGATCCAAAATGTTAACCATAATGTAACCCATTGACCATGGTTAGTAGCAATGCTTCATCATTTGTACATCAATGTTAACATATATACCATCCGCTTGTAAAATGTTATTAACAAGGGAGAGGGGTAAAGGGGAAGGGCATTAGGTATATGGGAATCACTTTTATTCTCTATGTGACTTTTCTGTATCCTAATGCTCCTTTGAAGATAAAATGATAAAAATAAGACACTGGGGAAATATATGGAAGAAAATGTCACTGTACATACAAGACAACAGATCTTACCGTGATGAAAGACACAATGTCTAAATTTTTTAAAAAAATTATTATTTCAAATTGTTTTAAAATTTTTTGTATTTTATTGGTTATTTTTAAAATTATTATTTCATTTTCTTATTAAGTTTATTTGGTTATTTTGTTGTCTTCATTTTTGGAGAGGTTTTGGATCACAGAAGGGTCACAGCAGTGATGGGAGGATCACTCCTGTGTGGTGTCAGTGATGTGGGGATGCATGGGAGGGGTTTACCTGAGGCATGCTTTTAAGACATGAATATGTTCAAGTGTTCATTGGACATTGTCTTGGTGGGTGGAGGTCCACACAATAACCGAAAGAATATTGAATTTCCATGCTGGAGAGTTCTGCTATATTCTCTACTGGGACAGCAAGAATCCCCCGAATGCAAGGGCAATGTCTAGTAAAGGAAGACAGACCAGTATGCCAGGCACTTGACGTTGATGATTGTACTTATGAACCTTTTCTTATGAAATTGAAACTTAGCCTAGTATTATATACTGACTAAGAGTTACCTTCTGAAAGCCTCCTTGTTGCTCAAATGTGGCCTCTCTCTAAGCCAAACTCAGCATATAAACACACTACTCGCGCCCCGCCCCCCAGCATGGGACATGACTCCCAGGAATGTGCCTCCCTGGAGCCAAGAGATTATTACCAAGCACCAACCAGCAATGCATCTGGAAAAAGACTTGACCAAAAGGGGGAAATGAGTTTTTATGGCTAAGAGATTTCAAAGTGAGTCAGGGGGTCATTCCAGAGGTTACTCTTATAAGAGTCTCAGCAGGATCTCTTTGATTGCCACAGTAAACAGTGCCTCAAATAGCGGGGCTCTGAGGGCTCTGGAGATTTCCAGAAACTATAAGCAGGGCAGACAGCTCAGGAATTCAGCACCCTGTCAGTATGCCTTAGTTTGGAATTTATGCTCCCTAGTGTAACAGTTAGACTTATTTATAGGTTCTTTACACATGGCACTATACTTGATAAATATTTGTCCCAGAGACTTAAATCTTTGGTCCATCCATGTGCCAGTTGGGCCCTGAATCTCAACATAGTTGCAACACCTACTCTTCAGTTCATTGGACTCCCCCAGGACAGCTACCAAGGAGATGATGATGGACAACACCCATCCTAAGGAACAGAGAGTGTCTGCAACTGCAAGCAAGATAGCTCCATCCATCTGCCCCATGGTATCTAAGCCCCCTTTCACTTAGCAGCAAAGTGGGCATCACCATTCCCAGATCCTCAAGATTGCGGAATGAACAATGGACTAAATTAGACTTATTGTTCTACTATAGACTTATTATTATTCTAGCAATGGAAGAACTCTTATTGATATATAGGCAGTGTCCACCAGAGGTTCTGAGGGATGGGAGAGGGAAGAATAGGTGTAATATGGGGCCATTTTCGGGACATTGGAGTTGTCCTGCATGACATTGCAGTGATGGGTACAGGCCATTGTATATTTTGTCATAACTTACAAAATTGTGTGGGACAAAGTGTGAAGTATAATGTAAACTGTATTCCATGGTTAGTAATAATGCTTCAATATGGGTTCATCAATTGTAACAACTGTACCACACTAATGAAGGATGTTAATGTGAGAAAGTGTGGGAGGGGGAGGGAGTGGGGCATATGGGAATCCCTTATATTTTTTATTAACATTTATGTAATCTAAAGCTTCTTTAAAAATAAAAAAAAGTAATTATTAAAAAGAAACAAAAACTTCTACATACATTAAGCGTCAGTAGTCTTTCTCAGCCCTCCTCTTATCTCCTAATAACTTAGACTCTAGGTTTTAACTCCATGCTTTTATTCTTTGTATTTAGCTCATATTAATGAGACCATGCAATATTTGTCCTTTTGTGTCTGGCTTACTTCACTTAGCATAATGTCTTCAAGATTCATTCATGTTATCATATGTGTCCCAATTTCATTTCTTTTTACTGCATCATAGTATTCTATGGATGTATATACAACATTTTGTTTATTCAATCATTGGTTGATGGACACTTTGGTTGTTTCCATCTTCTGGCAATTGTGAATAATGCCACTATGAACATTGGTGTGCAGATGACTGTTCATGTCACAGTTTTCAGTATATTCCTAGTAGAGGACTTGCTGGATCTAAAAATTTGGAATGCTTCACAAATTTGTGTGTCATCGTTGTGCAGGGGCCATGCTTGTCTTCTCCGTATCGTTCCAATTTTAGTATATGTGCTGCTGAAGCAAGCACCATGGTTTCCTTTTTTAATATATTTATAATGACTGCTTCTTAGTCTTTGTTAAGTTCAACGTCTGGGTTCTCTCCAAGGCAGTTTCTGTTGCCTATTTTTTCCCCCTGAGTTTGGCTCACACTTTCCTGTTTCTTTGCATATCTCATAATTTTTTTTGAGACCTGGACATTTTAGATAATATACTGAAGCAAATATGGATATTGACCCTCTCCCTGCCCTACTTCCTTATTTTCTTGTTTGTGTAGTAACTTGACTGGACTTTTTCATGAGTGTCTCTTTCAGTTTTCAACCTCTGATGTTGCTCCTCAGAGGCCTTAACCTTGGACAATGGTACAGTCATTCCAGGATGAACGTGGTTTTAGCAGAACTCTCTTTGACTCTCTTTCCCTGATCTCTCTTATATTCTCTTTGTTTCTGTCTCACACTCATACAAGGCTGATTGCTGCATTGTTTTCTACGATGCCCAGGTATATAAATTACTTCACAGTTTGATCTAATTAATTTCAGACCTCTTTTCAGAGTTAGTTTTTGGAGTTTCTAACAAACCCCAGGAGGACTATCACTTTTTCTTTTCTTAGTTCTCTTTAATTTTCAGCAATTGAGTTAGCCCCCTTAGGCTTAAACTTCCTCCACACTTGTTTTCAAATAAAGTTTGTTTTCTTGGGTACAGAAGGAGCTCCCTCTTACTGTGATCTGTCTCTTCCTCCTGGCAAAATCTACACTACTGCTTCAAAGCTGGAGGAGAGGACTGTAACCTGCTTCTTTTGAATTGACATCCCTGCTTTGTGAGCACAGCACTGAACAGGTGCCTCATGAGCCTCATGGAGTCTCCACCCCATGAGCAAGGATTAAAGATCATACTCAGTTTTTTAATGGCCCTGTGGTAAGAGTTTCCACCATGTAAGTGCAGGTAGGTTGGAGGAAGGGAGCTCAGGTTCAGGGAGATAGAATGTTAGAGTGGATTTATCATTTAAGTCCTGTTTACACATCCTAGGATGGTCCAGAAACACATCTTTCACCATGACTGTGAGAAATAAATTTGTGAAGGGGTACCCCGGCATCCTCGAAGAGCTCTGTGGTCACTCTTCTGTGTAGGTCAGAATTTATAGTAGAAACTCCAGCTGCTGAGCTGGGATCCTTAAATGTAATAGGGAGGGAGCGAATGTGGCTCAAGTGGTTGAGTGCCTGCTTCCCACCTGGGACGTCCTGGGTTTGGTTCCCAGTGCCTCCTAAAAATAAAAATACAAATGAAAAAAACCAACTCAGGGGAGCTGATGTGGCTCAGTAGTTGCTCACTAGCTTCTCACATACGAAGTCCAGGATTCAATCCCCGGCCCTAGTACCT
>JAQZBX010073217.1:0-14942 GCA_029593785.1 Cabassous unicinctus | reverse complement strand
TGTTACCTCTGGGATGACCTCCCAACTCACTTTGAATTCTCTTAGCCATATAAACTCATTTCTCTTTACATTTCACCCCTTTTATTTGAGGTCTTTATCTAGTTGTATTGCTAGTTGGTGCTTGGCAGCAATTCCTCAATGTCAGGAAGGCTCATCTCTGGGAGTCATGTCCCATGCTGAGGAGAAAGTAATGCTTTCATATGCCAAGGTCTGGCTTAGAGAGAAGCCACATTTGGCACTTTTTAGGGACCCAATAACAATAGGCTAAGTTTCATTTCCAAAGCAAAGGCTCATAAGCCTAGTCATCAATATCAAGGGCCCATCAGTGGATCATCCTCCTTTGTGAGTCACTGCCCCTGTACTTGGGGAAATAACTGTGCTGTTCTCTTAGAGAATGTGGCAGAGCTCTCCAGAATGGGAATTCATTATTCTCTTGATTATTATGTGAGTCTCCACCCACTGTGACAATGCCCTGTGAACATTTGAATATTTTTATATACCTTATATATAATGTATATGTTCAGGAGAATTTCCTCCCATGCATCCTCCAGCATTGACACCCTCCACCAATGATACACCCCCATGCCAGTTGTAACCCTTCTATGATCCAAAGCTTCTTCAAAAATGAATTCATTACAATAGCCAAATAAAATTATTAGGAAAACAAAACAATAATGACAAGTTTAAATATAAGAAATCAAATACATACAATTTTTTTAAATCTAAAATAAAAATAAAATAAAAATATTGGGATATTAAAAATAATGAAAAATATTTTTTAAAAATTATTTTGACATTGTGCCTTCCATAACCACAATCTCATGTCCTGTCTGTACTGTGGCACCTTTCCCCACACATTCTCCAGTGTCTCACTATTTTCATTTTGTTTTCAAAGAAGTTTTAGTTCACAGCAAAGTCACACACAGAATACAGGAGACTCTCATATACACAACATCCTCCCTATTTCCTTCATCCCTATATTAATACCTTTTTATATGTGGATGGTTACCTTTATTATAACGGATATACAAATACCGAAACATACCTACTAAACATGGTCAATGGTTTACATTATGGCTTACAATTTAGACAATACTCTTTTATAAATTTTGATGATATTTACCATGCCCTGTGTCGATCATTGTAAGGTCCTGTAGAACACTTCCACTGCCCTCTAAATAACCCTTGTTTGATCTAGTCTATTTCTCCCTCCCCCTCCCCTCAGGTTCCATGGCAAACCACTGGCTTCACTCATTGGATGACAAGATTAATAATTACATGCAACAACACTGAGGCCTTGACACACTGTTTTGGCCTCCTCTATTAGGAACCGCCATGCTCTCAAAAGACTGCAACCTGTCTTTTTGTGAACAAATTGGTTCTCCCTAGGATGGGATTTCAATTCTTTCCCACTTATTATGTGGGTCTCCACCCACTGATACAACACATTATGACAGAATGATGATGCACACACCCCCTAGGAGCCTGCTTCAGGTGCAACCTGTCCCAAATACCCCCATCCAACAACCTTAACCAGTAACCTTTCCTTGTCATACTGCACTAAGAAAATTCTCAACTATATACTTTCACCACATAACCGAAATTCCCCAGTGTTCACCTGGTGCCTCTCCCAACCCTCTCCACCACCCAGTTCACTGGACCTTCCTACCCACCCTTCCTAATCTACCCACCTGTCAAATCTCTACCACCCAATCCAGTAATGTCACTACCGTCCTGTCATATCCCTTCAATATACAACTACCCACTTCCACCTTGCCATAGATTATGTCCCTATGGGTGTTTGCTCACAACCCTCTTCTCCCTTTCTATTTCTTTTTCACATATCTTCAGACAATAGCTCTCTGAGTGTGTTAAATTTGCTTATTTCACATCAGTGAGTTCATGTACTGTTCATCCTTGAATGCCTGGCTTGCTTCACTCAACATAAGGTCCTCAAGATTCATCTATGTTATGCTGCATGTTAACACTTTATTCCTTCTTACAGCTGAGTAATATTCCATTGTATGAATGTACCACATTTTGTATATCCATTCAACTTTTAATGGGCACCTGGGTTGATTCCAACAATTGGCAATAGTGAAAAATGTTGTTATGAACATTGGTGTGCACATATCCTTTTGTGTCTTTGCTTTCAATTCTTCTGGGTATATACCCAGTAGTGGAATTGCTGGATCATATGGAAGTTTTAAATTTAGTTTATTGAGGAAACATGAAACTGTGATCCACATTGGCTGGAACATTCTACATTCCCACCAGCAGTGGATGAGTTTTCCCATTTACCACATCCTCTCAAGCACTTATAATCCACTGTTTATTTTTAAAGAGCTGCCATATTAATGGATGTATGATGGTATCTCATTGTAGTTTTGATTTGCATTTCCTTAATTGATAGTGATTTTGAACATCTTTTCATGTGCTTTTCAGCCATTTGCATTTCTTCCTTGGACAAGTGTCTTTTCAGGTCACTTGCCCAATTTTTAAATGGGTTCTTGTCTTTTATTTTTTGAAGTATAGGGTTTCTTTGAATATGCAAGCTATTAGAATACTTTCAGATGTATGTTTGCCAAATATTTTCTCTCATTGTGTAAGCTGCCTTTTACATTTTCTGATAACATCCTTTGAGGTGCAAAAGTTTTTATTTTGAGGAAATCCCATTTATTTATTTTCTATTTTATTGCTCATGCTTTGGGTATGAAGTTCATGAAACCATTTCCTATTACAAGATCCTGAACAAGCTTGCCTATATTATCTTCCAAGGTCTTTATGGTCTTGGCTCTTATATTTATATCTTTTATCAAGATATATCTTGAGGTGATTTTTGTATAATGTGTGAGATGCTATTCTTCTCTCATTCTTTTGGATATGGATATCTAGTTCTCCAAGCACCATTTGCTGAAGAGGCCATTCACTACCAGTTGAGTGGGCTTGGCAGCCTTGTTGAATATCAGATTGATGTATATGCAAGGATCTATATTAGAATTCTCAACTCAGTTCCATTGGTTGGTATGTCTATCCTTGGGCCAATGCCATGCAGTTTTGACCACTGTAGCTTTGTAGTATGTTTTAAAGTCAGGTAGTGTGGTACCTCCAATTTTATTTTTCTTTTCAATATTTCTTTGGCTATTTGGGGCCTCTTACACTTCCAAACAAGTTTTGTAGTTAGTTTTTCCAATTCAACAAAGTACCACCCCTTTCCTGATAAAAGCACTGCAAAGATAGGAATAGAAGGAAACTTTCAGAACATGTTAAAGGTTGTATATGAAAAGCACAAAGCTAGCATCACCTTCAATGTTGAAATCCTAAAAGCTTTACCTCTATGATTGGGAAAAAGAAAAAGATGCCCACTGTCACTGCTCCTATTTAACATTGTGTTAGAAGTGCTTCCTCTAGCACTGAGGCAAGAAAAAGTTATAAAATTCATCCAAACTGGAAAGGATGAAGTACAGATTTTGCTATTTGCAGATGACATGATGCTATACATTGCAAGCCCTGAGAAATCTACAACAAAGCTTCCAGAACATATAAATGAGTTCAGTAAAGTCACAGTCTATAAGATCAATGCTCAAAAAATAGTAATATTTCTGTACACCAAAAATGAGCAATCTGAGGAGGAATTCAAGAAAAAAAATACCATTTACAATAGTTAATAAATGAAACAAATGCCTAGGGATAAATTTAACTAAAGGTATAAAGGACTTATATATAGAAAACTACACAACACTGTTTAAGGAAATGAAAGAAAATTTAAATAAATGGAAGAATATTCCCTTTTCATGAATAGAAAGACTAAACCTCATTAAGATGTATATCCTTCCTAAGCTACTCTACAGTTTTAATGCAATCCCAATAAAAATCAACATGGCATTTTTAATGGAATTAGAATTGGTACAAGTTAGTTCTTTAGAGGCATAACAAAGTTCACATCTTGGATTGTTTTAGTTACTTGGATAACTGTTTAGACTTGTCCTGCATATTTCTTACCCTGTTAAATTATGAAATAGAATATATAAAGAAAAGTTAAAAGAGATTTACACTTGATTTATTCCTGAAACCTCCCTTTTAAATGAAGAAGCAGAACACTGCCATGATCTCCAAAATACACATTTTGAGCCTTCCTGAATGTAACCCTTCCTTTCTCCTTAAACTAAGTATTCCTCTGGCTTTTATTGATAATCTATTCCTTACCTGATTATCTTAGATAGGTTTATCTCATGGAAGTTCTTAGTGTTCATCTCATTGGGTTCCTTTGAAGACAGAATGAGATTATTTGGTATGCTGAAACATGGTTGCTATTACTTATACTACTCATGCAGCACATTGGAAGCCAGGAAAATTAGAATGACTGAATTTTTTATGTTCAATAATTGTGGGTAATACACGGTTTTGCATGAAATTCAAGGTACTATGAAAAATTGGGGGGTTTCCTTTTGTATTTATGAATTTGAAGTCTGAACTAAGAAAACTCTGGTTTCAAGTTCTGGCTTGCTAAGTGCTAGTTAGATATTCTGTGTGTAAGTAAGCTAGGAAAACCTCAAATGCTTTTTACCTCTTTAACACGTAATTACTCTTGTATGAGCTACAAACTGAAGACAATAACATGTCAACTTAGTATTTTATTCTTCTCTAAGGTTTCCTTTATCTTTCTTAAAATTGAAACTCAAAAGTGACTCACTTATATAGTTATGTGATAAATGTTGTCTCTATATTTTAGATGAAGAAATCATTGTTGAAAGAAATGAAGTTACTTGCAGAGTTCACAACTAAAATCAATGGTGCTGTCAAGAATAGAAAATAGAGATCCTCTCCAGTCTACAATTAAGGACCTAGAAAACTGGTGGCAGTTTATACTTGGTGAATCATTAATTTCAGTGGAATGTGAAATCTAAGGGAAAGATTTCAACAAGTTAAATAAAGCATCATCCGTGACTTTGGAATTGATGAAAACTGGGGTGTCATATACATATTTATAAAAATTATTTGGTTAGAATATCAACAATTTAATTAGAATAATTAACTTTGTAACAATAAATGCAGACAGAAAGACAGAATGTTTGGCTTTGCCTGATTACTCTACTAACCTTGATTTCTTAAGAATAGTATTTTCATGTGTGAACCATAATTTTCTGAATTCTGTTATTACTTCATTCATGAATTTCCCAAAATAATAAAAATGCTTCCTTCATTTATAATCTGATGAATGATAAGAAATCAAACAGTCAAATCATTTTACTTCCACAATAGAAAGTTATTATTTGAAATGTTTGCAAAAGCTGGAAGGAAAGAGTGAAAATGCACATTTGAAGTGGAAAAAAATCAGCATATTTATAGAGAAAAGGCAATTTATATTATATATGTGGAAAGTTATTTCTTTCTATTTGAAATCAATAATTATTTTTTCTAGTTTAGTTGGATTTTCACATACCATCTTTCATTTTCTTTTGGGAGGTGGAGAATATGGGGAAAGAAATTCACATTTGTTTGTTTTACCCATGCACATGACTAAAATAGTTATTGTTTATATCCACTCAAATTAATAAGCAATTAATTTAACAGTTCTCCAAACCAGTATTTTAAATATTATTTTAAAATAAAAATAAAATAATAGGCTTTTCACTTATAAGTGTGGAAATATTTACACAGAATATTTGGGGGTATACTGAGCTGCAGTACTCCCAATGGCTTATACAAGAGATCATTCTTAATCTTAAAATTGAATACATCAGAGGGTGATTTAGATGGATTGAGTTGTTGGTAATGTCTTCTTGTTGTATATGTTCTGTACTACCAGTCTGTTGCCTTCTGGTTTTTCATCTTTTTGAGAACATGGAAGATTTTTTATAATTAATAGTAAACTAAAAAATGCATAGTTCAGATTAATTTATTTTTAAGGCTACATCTTCATTGCAATGGAATTTTTTATTTTGAAGTTGATAATGGTCAACTTAATCTGAAAAAGACTTTTGAAGACGGAACTTAAAAATTAAATGATGGAAAAATATATCTACATATGGAGGGGACAAGGTGGTGGCAGAGTAATGAGCTACAAGAGCCAGATATCAAAATCACTGTTTTGGGCAACTTAGGAGAAAGAAGAGCATATTTCAGCATCCCATCTGTAGTAACAATTCATGAGTAGGGCACTCCACACTGAGGAGGCCAGGGCCCATTCCCTGCAAAAGGCACAAACCTCTTCAGGATCTATTCCCTAGCTGGAGTTGGAACTTCATTTCCCCAAAATGGGGGAAGAAGACATGATTAGGCAGCAATTTGAGCTACTGATTAGTAAATTTGGATGGCTAAAATCCAATTCTAAGAACAACTAAACTTTGAGTATGTCCAAGTCAGATATAGGCCAGTAGCTTCCATTTTAACTCGGCTCCTGGCAAGAGGGGAAGTGGGGCTGATTGAAAATCACAGTGACTACAGGGACTGGTGTCTTTCCACACAGGTTGCATTGCAGCCCTATCTTAGGCTTCAGTTTCACCTCCAGCATGGAGGAAGCTGGGAGGATATGTGGCAGCCTTTCTGTGCAACTGCAGGCACTTCTGACCCATACAGACTAGATCGGTGTATAAACGTATGGATACATCTCCAGCCCCAATATGATAGGATGAGGGTGGTGTCTCCTCAAATTCTCCAGGCATCTGCAGCTGCTTTCTGCCCACACAAACTGGATTATTAGACACATCTGTGGCTTCATCCCTGCCCCTGACAGAACAGAAGCAGGGACAGTCACTTGCTCCAGGAAACTGCAGTCACTTTCAGCCTGCAAGGTCTAGATTCTCAGGCACACAGCAGGCTCCAATCACACCCCAGCAGGGGAGGAGGGAGGTATGTGCTTCTTAAGTCTACTTGGGTAACTGCAGTAAATTTGATGCACACAGCTTAGTTTGCTGCCCACCTGTGGCTACAGCCCTGTCCCAAATAGAGGAGGAAGAAGTGTGGAACTTCATCAGTGCCCCTTCCCAAGTACAGATTGTCTTGGCCTGCATGGCTTGGACTACTGCACACAGCTTCAGCTACATACCTAATACTGCAGGGGAGAAATTGGGAAAAGCTTCTTTACTTTCTGAGGCAATGTGGGCAGCTTCAGTCTCCACAGATTACAGCACCAACTGCATCCTTGACTGAAACTAGCAAGAGAAAATGGGTAAGAAACAGATGAAAAAAGGCTGGAAAAAATCAGATGGACTAAGCATGAACCACTACAAAGTTTCAAATTAAGTTGAGCCAAGTATCAAAGAAGGACTGAAGCACAAAACCAATCAAATAGAAAGCCCTAGACAAAGGAGAGAAAAGGGACAAAGAATAAATACATATAGTACATCAGGTGCTGAGCCATGAAAAAAAAATTACAATCCATACCAAGAAACAGGAAGAAATGGCCTATTCAAGGGAACAAACTAAACTTCCAGATGACATAAAGGAGTTGAGAAAAGTTATAATAGGTGTTCAAATAAATTTCCTTAATAAATTCAATGAGATGGTTAAAGAGATTAAGCATATTAAGAAGACACTGCATGAGAACAATGAAAAATGTGAAGGCATACAGAGAAAAATAGGAGGTCTTATGGAAATGAAAGGCACAATAAAATAAATTAAAAATAAACTATAGGCATTTAGCAGCAGATTTGAAGAGGCAGAAGGAAAGATCAGTGAACATGAAGACAAAGCCTTTGAAAGCAAACATACAAAAAAAAACCAGATAAAAATAGAATGGAAAAAGTTGAACAGGGTCATAAGAAACTAAATGATGGCAAGAGACATGCAACCATACATATCATGGGAGTGCCAGACAGAGAAGAGAAGGGGAAAGGGGCAGAAGGAATATTTGATGTAATAATGTAAGAAAATTTCCCAACACTATGGAAGAACATAGATATCTGTGTCCAAGAAGTACATTGTGCAATTTGAATGAAACTGAACCAATCTACTCTGAGACATTAATCAGGATGTCAAATGCCAAAGATAAAGAGGGAATCCTGAGAAAGGAAGAGAAAGAGATTTATCTCATATAAGGAATGCACAATAAGAAACCATGGCAGAAAGTAGGCAGTGGTATGGAATAATTAGGACCCTGAAATACAAAAACTGCCAACCAAGAACCTTATATCCATCAAGGTTATTATAAAATGAGAGCAGAATTAGAATATTCACAGATAAACAGAAACTAAGGGATTTTGTAACCAACAGACTGGCTTTGCAGGAAATACTAAAGGTAGTGACACAAGCTGAAAAGAGAAGGCAGAAGAGAGAGGCTTGGAAGAGTCTAGAAATGAAGATTAAATTAGCAAAAGTAACTAAAATTGTAAAATGAGTGGTGAACACAATATATGTCAGATAAAAACCAAAGATCAAAATGGATGAAGTAAGAACAGCATACACAGTAATAACATTGAATGTTAATGTATTAAACTCCTTCATCAAAAGACACAGACTGGCACATTGGAGGAGAAAATATAAGCCATATGTATGCTGTCTACAAGAGACACACCTGAGACTCAGGGATACAAATATATTGAAAGTGAAGGACTCAAAAAACTTTTTCCATATATGCAGTAACCACACACACACACACAAAAGCTGGAGTAGCTATACTTATTTTGTATGAAATATAATTTAAAAGCTAAGCTCTTATTAGAGGCAAGGAAGATCATTGTATACTAATAAAAGGAGCAATTCACCAGGAGGAAATAGCAATCATATATGTTTGTGCACCTAACCAGGAGAACCCAAATTACATGAGGCAAATACTGGCAGAACTGAAGGGAGAACTAGATGTTGTTACAATAAAAATAGTTGAAGAGTTTAACACACAATTTTCTCATTTGCTAGATCATCTGAGCAGAGGAGCAATAAAGGAAAAGATAGATTGAATAATATGATATAAAAAAAAAACTAAGCCTAATAGTCATTTACAGAACATTGCACCCCAAAAACAGCAGGCTAACATTCTTCTCAATTGCTCATGGATGGATATTTCTCCAGGATAGACCATATGTTGGGTCACAAAGTAGATTTCAATAAATTGAAAGAGATCAAAATTAAACAATTCATTTTCTTTGATCCTAATGTAATAAACCTGCAAATCGACTTCAGGAAGGAAAAAGGAAAATTCACAAATATATGGAAATTAAACAATACACGATTACATAATCAGTGGGTCAAAGAGGAAATTGCAAGAGAAATCTGTAAATAACTCGAGATGAATGAAGCTGAGAACACAACATATCAGAGCCTATTGGATGCCGCTAGAGCATTGCTAAGATGAAATTTATAGCCCTCAATGCTTATGTTAAAATATGAACAGCACTCTCTGAGAGAGGGAGAGTTCTGACAGAAAGGCAGAGAGTGGATTTTTTACCATTGATTTGGTGGCCTGGACCCCCTCAAGGCTTTGGGGAACAGATAAGCTGGCTTGAAGCAGCGGCAGGCTGAGGGGAGAGGTCAATCTGCTCAGGAAATCTGATTTACCCAGCAGCCGGGTGACGCTGAGGCTCGACTCAGGAAGGGGTGGAGTCAGCCATTTTTATCATTCTGCACTGGCTAGCATCAGAGCTTCAGCTCCCCTGTTGAGTCCAGGAAGTAAGAAGTGCTTGATTAGTTTCCACAAGCCTAGTTAGGGTCCCCTCGGTGAAAGGGGTGGTCTGGAAGAGGACTTACTTTGGGTCTTGTATTTTGCCAAAAATAAGAGAGAGAGAGGCAGTCACTTTAAAGAATGAAAAATAAATTCTTCTTTTTAATTTAGTTTAATAGCTAAAAGCTTCTTCAAAACCTGCAGATAGAACCCTCAGGGAAATTGATTAATAAACACAAGCATGCTGAGAGGATCCACAAAGACCCTGGTAAGAACACTGATCTTCCTTAGCATTGTTTGACTGCTTGCCTGTGTGGTTGTTAGGTTATTCCCTGTTTATTTGTTGTCTCTTGCATTTCTTTCCTCTTTCCTCAACCTTTCTTTTTCCTTTCATTTTTTTTTTAATTAGGTGCTGCTAGCTTGTCTCTTCTTTGCTGTGCTTCTTTTTCAGTGATTCCCCATTCTCTATCTATATTGATTTTGTATTCCAACTATCTCTTATCCTTCCTTCATCTTTCTGCCTTCTGCTTTCTGTTGTGGCTCTTATATACCATGTGTTTTCATATGCCCACAAATTAAGGGTGTGAATATCTATTCTATCTTGTTTGGTTTTCTTTTTTTTTATTAATATTAACTTTTTCCTTTCACATTTTCTTTACTCTTTCTCTAAAACCTCATAATTCTGGCCTTCTAAATCCTTATATATATATATTCCTCTATTTGGTTTCCCAGTCCATTATACGTACTCCACTTTTTTTCTGATTACTCTAGACTGCCTAAATGAGTTAAATATTCATTTCATTAAGTCTTATTTGGCCCCTCTTCTAACTTTTATTAATATTATTATTATCCTTCTTCCTTTCTCACATCTTTTGATTGCTCTAGCCCTAATCTTTTGCCTTCAAGGGAACATAGAAAGAAGAAAGGAAACAAAATAAGAAGAAAAAGTGTCAAAGAGAAAACTTAACATGCACGCAGAACCACCAGCTAAATAAAACTCTAGAGCAGAGAGAGAAGTTAATCAACTGAATAAACCCATCAAGATAAAATTATGACTAGGGGGCAACAAAAATAGCAAACCACATTGAGAAACAGGAAAACATGGACCAGTCCAAAGAACAAACTAAAAACCAGGAAGAGATGCAGAATATTGAACAACTAATCAAAGCTCACCAAACAAATATCATGGACCAACTTAAAGAAGTGAAGGAAGAGATTAAGGATATAAAGAAGACACTGGGAGAATATACTGAAGAAATTGTAAACATATGCAAAAAGATAACAGATATAATGGTGATCAACGGCACAATCCAAGAAATCAAAAAGATGCAGGATTCACATAACAGCAGATATGAACAGGCAGAAGAAATAATTAGTGATCTAAAAGACAATACATCTGAAGTCAAACAGATAGACAAAAAGATAGAAAAAAATCCAGCAGGGAATCAGGGAATTAACCGACAGCACAAAATGCACAAACATACGCATTATGGGCATCCAAGAAGGAGAAGAGAAGGGAAAGGGAACAGAAAGAGTTTTGAAGGAAATAGTGGCTGAAAATTTCCAAACCCTATTGAGAGAGATGGATGTGCAGATCCAGGAAGCACAGCGCACCCCAAACAGTATAAATCCAACAGGCCAACTCCAAGACAAATACATGTCAATATGTTCAATGCTCAAGACAAAGAGAAAATACTAAAGGCAGCAAGAGAAAAGAGAATCATCACATACAAGGGAAGCACAATAAGATTAAGTGCTGATTTCTCAGCTGAAACCATGGAGGCAAGAAGACAGTGGTATGACATAGTCAAAGTACTAAAAGAAAAAAAACTTCCAACCATGATTTCTCTATCCAGCAAAACTGGCTTTCAAAAATGATGGAGAGTTCAAAATATTCAACAGTAAACAGAAATTAAGAGACTATGTCAATAAGAAACCTGTACTTCAAGAAATACTAAAGGAAGTTCTATAAGTTGAAAGGAAAAAAGAAGGGAGAGAGAGTTGGAGGAGAGTTTAAAAACAACTAAAAGACAAAAACAGAAAGAAAACAACATATGATGTACATTAACCCAAAGAAAAAATGGATGAAGTAAGAAATTCATTGCAATAACACTGAATGTTAATGGATTAAATTCACCAGTCAAGAGACACAGATTGGCAGAATGGATAGGGAAATATGATCCATTTATATGCTGTCTAAAAGAAACCGTCCTTCAGGCCAGGGATTCAAGGGAGCTGAAAGTAAATGGCTGGAAAATATTTTACAAGCTACCAGTAGCCAAAAAAGGGCAGGAGTAGCTATTCAAATATCAGACAAAATAGACTTTAAATGCAAAACTATTGTAAGAGACAAAGATGGGCACTATATAATAGTAAAATGGTTAATCTCTCAAGAAGAGAGAACAATCATAGACATTTATGCACCTAATCAGGGTGCCTCAAAATACATGAGACAAACTCTGGGAAAACTAAGGGGTGAAATAAATGCCTCCACAATTATAGCAGGAAATTTAATACACAATTATCATCATTAGACAGAACATCTAGACAGAGAATCGATAAAGAAACAAAGGCTCTCAACAATACATTAGAGGAACTGGACTTAATAGATATATACAGAATACTACACCCAAATACAGCAAGATTTACATTCTTCTCGAGTGCACATGGGACATATCACAAGATAGACCACATGCTAGGCTACAGAACAACTCTCAATGAATTCAGAAAGATTGAGATTATACAAAGTAATTTCTCTGACCACAATGGAATGAAATTAAAAAACACTAAGGGCCAGAGAAACAGGTTGGGCACAAGGATATGGAATTTAAACAACACACTCTTAGACAAACAGTGGGTCAAGGAGGAAATGTCAAAAGAAATTTGTAACAATCTTGAAAATAATGAAAACAAGAACAAAACATATCAAAACCTTTGGGATGCAGTGAAAGCTGTCCTGAGACAGAAGTTCATGCCATAAATACATATATTAAAAAAGAAGAAAGAGCTAAAAATGAAGATTTAAGTGCACACTTGGAGGAATTGGAAAAACAACAGCAAACTAAACCAAAGGGAAGTAGAAAGAAGGAAATAACAAAGAGAGCAGAACTAAATGAAATAGAGAATAAGAAAGCACTAGAAACAATAAACAAAACCAAAAGCTGGCTCTTCAAGAATATCAATAATATTGACAAACCCTTAGCCAGACTAACAAAGAAAAAGCGAGAACAGATGCAAATACACAAAATAAGGAATGAGCAATGGGATATCACCACTGACCCCACAGAAATAAAGGGTATCATACGAGGATATTTTGAAAAATTATATTCCAACAAGAATGATAATTTAGAGGACATGGACAATTTTCTAGAAACTCACAAACAGCCTACATTAATGAAAGAAGAAATTGATTAACTCAAAAGTCCAATTACAAGTAAAGAGATAGACCTCATCATCAAAAACCTCCTAACTAAGAAGAGCAGAGGACCAGATGGCTTCAAAGCTGAATTCCACCAAACATTCCAAAAAGAGCTAACACCAATTCTGCTTAAGCTCTTCCAAAACATAGAAGTAGAAAGAATATTGCCTAACTCATTCTACTATGCCAACATTACCCTAATACTGAAACCAAGCAAAGATACCACAAGAAAGGAGAATTCCAGACCAATTTCTCTAATGTACCTAGATGCTAAAATCCTCAACAAAATACTTGCTAATCACATTCAGCAACATATCAAAAGGATTATACACCATGAACAAGTCGGTTTCATCCCGGGTATGCAAGGATGTTTCAATATAAGACAATCAATCAATGTAATACACCACATAAACAGATTGAAAGAAAAAAATCACATGATCATCTCTATATATGGAGAAAAAGCATTCAACAAAATACAGCGCTCTATCCTGAAAAAACACTGCAAAAGATGGGAATAGAAGGAAACTTTCTGAATATGATAAAGGGTATATATGAAAAACCCAAAGCTAACATCATCTTCAATGGTGAAATTCTAAAAACTTCCCTCTGAGATTCAGGAAAAAGACAAGGTTGCCCACTATCACTACTCCTGTTTAACATTGTCTTAGAAGTACTTGCTTGAGCACTGATGCAAGAAAAGGATATACAAGGCAACCAGAATGGAAAAGAAGAAGTAAAAATTTCATTATTTGCAGATGACATCATCATCCCTAAGAAATATACAACAAAGATTCTAGAACTTATAAAGCAGTTCAGTAATGTTGCAGGCTATAAGATCAATGCTTAAAAACCAGTAGCATTTCTGTACACCAATAACGAGCAATCTGAGGAGGAAATCAAGAAAAAAAAATACCATTTACTATACTAACTAAAAGAATCAAATACCTAGGAATAAATTTAACTAAAGATGAAAGGACTGATAAACAGAAAACTAGACAACACTGGTAAAGGAAATCAAAGAAGACTGAAATAAATGGAAAAGTATTCCCTGTTCATTGATAGGAAGACTAAACCTCATCAAGATGTCTATCCTACCCAAACTAATCTACAGATTTAAAGCAATCCCAATAAATATCAACACTGTATTTTTAAAGGAACTGGAAAAACTAACCACAAAATACATTTGGAGAGGTAAGAGCCCCCGAATTGCCAAAAGCATATTGAAAAAGAAAAATGAAGTTGGAGGTATCACATTACCTGATTTCAAAACATACTACAAAGTTACAATGATCAAAACTGCATGGTATTGGCACAAGGATTGACCTACGGACCAATGGAACTGAATTGAGAGTTCTGACATAGATCCTCACATACACAGTCATCTGATATTTGACAAGGCCACCAAGCCCACTCAGTTGGGAGAGAATGGCTTCTTTAACAAGTGGTTCTTGTAGCACTGGATATCCATACCCAAAAGAATGAGAGAAGAATATCATCTCACACCATATACAAAAATCAACTCAAGATGGATCAAAGATCTAAATATAAGATCCAAAACCATAAAGACCTTGGAAGATAGTGTAGGGAAGCATCTACAGCACCTTGTAATAGGAAATGGTTTCATGAACTCCACAGCCAAAACACGAGCAGCAAGAGAAAAAAATAGATAAGTAGGATCTCGTCAAAATTAAAAACTTCTGCACCTCAAAGGACGTTATTAAGAAAATAAAAAGGTAGCCTACCCAATGTGAGAAAATATTTGGCAACCATATATCTGATACCAGCCCAATATCCTGCATATATAAAGAAATCCTATACCTAGGAAATAAAAAGACATACAACCCATTTAAAAAATGGGCAAGTGACCTGAAAAGACACTTCTCCAAAGAAGAAATACAAATGGCTAAAAAGCACATGAAAATAAGC
>JAQZBX010073216.1:0-14951 GCA_029593785.1 Cabassous unicinctus | reverse complement strand
CATAACCTAATGATGCCCAGATTAACAGATCAGTTTACAAGCATGATCCAAATATATTTTTGGAATTCATAATTACATCAGATAGGCCAACGGTTACAGCTTCATAGAAAGAGTTTGGTAGCATTCCTTCCTGTTCAAGTTTTTGAAGAGATTGAGCAAGATGAGTATTACATCTTCTTTAAATGATTGGTAGAATTCACCTGTGAAGCCATCTGGTCCTGGACTTTTCATTTTGGGGAGACTTTTTATGACTGTTTCAATTTCTTTATTTGTGATTGGTTTGTGGAGATCTTCTATTTCTTCTAGGGTCAGTGTGGTTTGTTCGTGTGTTTCCAGAAATTTGTCTGTTTCATCAATGTTGCCTAGTTTGTTAGTATACAGCTCTTCATAGTACCCTCTTATGATCTCTTTTATTTCTGCTGGGTCAGTGGTAATGTCACCCTTCTCATTTCTGATTTTATTTGCATCTTCTCTTTTTCTTTGTTAATCTAGCTAAGGGTTTATCAATTTTTTTTATCTTCTTCAAGAACCAACTTTTAGTTCTGTGGTTTTATCTATTTTTTTTATTCTCCATTTCATTTATTTCTGCTGCAATCTTTACTATTTCTTTCCTTCTGCTTGCACTGGGATTGGCTTGCTGTTCTTTTTCTAGTTCTACCAGGTGTGCACTTAGGTCTTTGATTTTAGCTTTCTTCTTTTCTAACATAAGCATTGAGAACTATAAAGTTCCTTCTCAGTACTGCCTTTGCTGTATCCCATAAGTTTTGATATGTTGTGTTCTTGTTTTCATTTGTCTTGAGGTATTTACTGGTTTCTTTTGCAATTTCTTCTTTGACTGATTATTGAATCTCAATATATTTGTGAATTTCCCCTTTTTCTGCCTGGTATCAATTTTCAATTTTATTCCATTATGATCAAAGAAAGTGATGTGTATAATTTCCATGTTTTTAAATTTATTGAGATCTGACTTATGTCCCAGTATATGGTTCATCCTGGAGAAAGACCCATGAGCACTTAAGAAAAATGTATATCCTGCTGTTTTGGGGTACAGTGCTCTATAAATATTCATTAGGTCTACTTTGTTCATCATATTATAGTATTGTAGAAACGTCTATTTCTCCCTTCAGTTTTACAGTGTGTGTCTCATGTATTTGGGGGCACCTATATTCGGGGCATAAATACTTATTGTTATTTCTTCTTGGTGAATTGGCCCTTTTATTAATATATATTAACCTTCTTCATCTCTTATAACAGTTTTGCATTTAAAATCTACTTTATCCAATATTAGTATCACTACTCCTGCTCTTTTTTGATTACTATTTTCATGGAATATCTTTTTCCAACCTTTCACTTTCAGCCTGATTGTGTCTGTGAATCTAAAGTGAGTCTCTTCTAGACAACAAATAGATGCTTCATGCTTTTTTTTTATCCATTTTATTAGTCTATGTCTTTTAATTGGGGGGGTCCAATCCATTAACTTTCAGTGTTACTACTGTAAAGGTGTTATTTACTTCATCTATTTTGTTCCCATTGTCTGTCTTTTAGCCCTTTCAGTTTCTCTTACTGATGTTCTTTATTTCTGCACTCTTCTCCAGGGCTCTCTCCCTTGTCTTTTCCTATCAGGCTATAACACACCCTTTAATATCTCATGTAGATCCGGTCTCTTGGTAATATCTCTCAGTTTTTGTTTGTCTGTAAAAACTTTATACTTGCCTTCATTTCTGAAGGACAGTTTTGCCGAATAAAGAATTCTTGGTTGGCAGTTTTTCTCTTTCAGTACTTTAAATATATCTTACACTGCCTTCTTGCCTCCATGCTTTCTGATGAGAGGTCTGCCTTATTGAGACTCCCTTGTAAGTAATACATTGCTTTTCTCTTGCTGTTCTCAAAATCTTCCCTTCATCTTTGGCCTTTGACATTCTTGAAGTCTATTCAAATTTATTCTGTTTGAGGTACGTTGTCCTTCTTGAATATTGATATTCATGTCTTTCATAAGGATTGAAAATTTTTCATTCAGTATTTCCTTACATATTCTTACTACCCCTTTTCTGTTCTCTTCCTCTTCTGGACACCTATAATTCACATGTTTGTGCATTTCAAGTTGTCATTCAATTCCTTAAGACCCTGTTCAATTTTTTGCATTCTTTTCTCTGTCTGTTCTATCTTTTCAAGTTCAAATGTTCTGTCTTCAAATTCACTTATTCATTCTTCAAACGTTTCAAATCTGCTGTTATATGCCACTAATGTATTTTTTTTTTTTTAGGCAAGGGAGTAGAGTTTATTAAGAAACAAGAAAATGAGAAAAGTACACAATCCATGCTTCTAATGTATTTTTAATCTCATCCATTGTGGATTTCAATCCCATAAGCTCTGATACTTTTTTTTTTTGCAGGCTTTCAAATTGTTCTTTATGCTCACACGGTGTCATCTTAATATCCTTATCTCGTCAGTCATATTTTCCTTCATCTCCTTAAACTGATTAAGGAGGTTTGTGTGAACATCATTGATAAGTTGTTTTAAGTCCTGTGTCTCAACTGGATCTTGGTTTGTTCCTTTGGCTGGGCCACATCTTCCTGTTTCTTAGTATGGGTGTTATATTTTGTTGATATCTAGGCATCTGATTATGTTGGTGATTTTGCTCTGTGGATCAATATCTCCCTCTTGCCTTGTGGTTTTATTTCACAGCTCTTCTTTGATTTTTAGTTTAATTTTTTTCTAAAACTTTAAGATTGCCCTGTTTAAGTAGTCAAAACAGGGGTAAGAAGCCACTAATGGGGCTTGACCAGATCTGCTGTGCCTGGGAAAGAAACAGGAGAGACAAGCCTGTCTTCCTTCATTTTCCTGGCTGGTCAGCAGACGGCCCTCCACGGCAAACCCTTTCATAGAGATGAATCCTTCAATTTCCACTAACTCTTCTAAACCAGCAAGTTATGGTAGTTATATTCACCGAAGAGAAACCACACTCAGCCCTCTGCCACATCTACCTCTTTCCAGGGAGGAATATGTTCTTTCCCCTCTCCATTGGCCACTAAGCCACAGATTTTACCAAGGCTGTTTGCCTTGGGGGTGGGGGATAGGCGGCGTTCCCAGGCACTGGGGTATCAACTCACAGTCTTCCCTTAGGCCTATCCATCTCTCCAACCCCAGTCCCTCCCAGATAGTGCATGTGGCACTCTCCTGGTCTGCAGGTACCCAAAGCAGCAGCCTCGGACAACCTCTTCACCTTCTCCCATATTTTGCAAGAGAGCTGCACCCTGACTGAGCTACGCTAGCATTATCTTGGATCACCAGCTACATTTTAAATATGTATTTAGTTTTTCTTTCACCCAAATTTTCTTTCTAGAAAAAGAGCAGAATTCATTTGGGGAATAATCCACAGTTTACCTAAAGGAACATTTATTATTAGAAAAGAAAAGAAAAAACATCATATACAAAAATTACATTGAATCTATTTTTGCACACCACAATAATACATGATACCACAAATTTGCAACTAATCTTATAAATTTGTCTTATCTACCTTCCTTCTTAATCTGTTCTCCTTGATATGAAAAAGTTACATATAAATATGTGTGTATGTGAAAGACACAGAGAGACAGTGTGTATACAAGATTTGGATGTCACGTGGAATGGGATAAGTCCAATCCATCAATTTTTTCTTTCAAAAGATTGTTTTTGGTGTTATATCCAAAAAAGTCATCACCAAACCCAAAGTAAACTATGTTATCTTCTGGAATTTTTTTAGTTTTGTGTTTTGCATTTAGGTTTATGATCCATTTTCAGTTAATTTGTGTGAAATGCACAGGGTCATTGTACAGATTCATTTTTTTGCAGGTGGATGTCCAATTGTTCCAGCACCATTCGTTAAAAAGACTATTCTTTCTCCATTGAATTTTCTTTGCTCCTTTGTCAAAGATCAGTTGACTGTATTTATATGGATCTATTTCTGGGCTCTCTATTCTGTTCCACTGAACTATCTGTCTATTCTTTCACCAATATCACACTGTCTTAATTATTTAAAAAAACCTTTATAGTAAGTCAGGTAATATTAGTCCTCCAACTTTGTCTTCAGTATTGTGCTGTGTTGACTATTATAGGTCTTTTGCCTTTCCACATAAATGTTAGAATTGGTTTGTCAATATCCACAATATTACTTACTGGGATTTTGACTGGTATTGTGTTGAATCTACAGATCCAGTTGGGAAGAACTGATGTCTTAATAATATTGAGTCTTCCTACCAATGAACATGGAACGTCTCTCCATTTATTAAGATCTTTGATTTCTTTCAATAGTTTTAGTTTTCCTCAGATAGATCTTAGACAAATTTTCTTAGATTAACTTCTAAATACTTCATTTTAAATAGTGATAATTTTCCTTATTGTTTAAATCAATAGGTTTTCTACTGCTTTCACCTCAAAGCATCCTGACATACTTTTCACTCCTTCATGCAAATGTTAATTAATTAATGACTCCTTTTGGTGCAAGGCTAGATAATTACAGGATAGGATACAACTTTTTAACAATATGCTTCACCTGCCACATAGGTACAGTAAGAACTAAGTCAGAAAAGGCCCTCATATGATAGTAGGGTGGGTGTTATGAATGGAGAAACTGCTTCTGGCTGAGAAATTGTTCACATTTCTCTGTTCAATGTTTCTCTGAATGGGCTAGACAAAGGGTACACTGTTTGGATACTCTGCAATCAATAAAACTTCAACTTAGGCCCATTTTTGCCTAAAAAAACTGCCAAATACTCAAAAGAATGGTAATAGCCACTGCTGCAGAGAAAACAGGCACTCAGATAAACAAACAAAGGGAGTACAAATTAGTTCAACTTCTCTAAGAAATCAAAAAAGCCTTAACACTATACTGACCCAGAAATTCTAGTTATAGTTAATCATAAGAAAATAATCAGAGATGTACATGACAATACATGTAACAAGATGCTCACAAAGCAATACTTGTAATAGCAAAATCTGAAAACAATATCAATGGCTAACTAGAGGGGATTTAAGGAAATCATATATCCATATGATGAAATATTAGGCAATCATCAAAATTTAGGTTGCAAAATAACTAATACTAATAGCTAACATTTAACTGAGCATTTACTATTAGCTATGCACTGAGTGTTTTACATGAATTAACACAGTTAATGCCCCCAGTAACCTTATGGGGTAGATGATATGTGAACAGACAGATTAATTAATTGGACTTTGATGACACAGCTAGCAAGTGACTGACCCAGCATTTACATCCAAGTAATCTAGCTCCACAGTCAGTTCTTAACAAATACACTGCAAGAATATATAAAAAAATATCTAATAACACGGGGAAATGTGCACAGTATATAGTCAACAGAATAAAATGTGTATAGAATAATATATTCTATATGATCTCTTTTAATAGACACACATACAAACACGCATCGAGAAAAGTCTAGTTAACAATGATTATATCTAGGTCGTGAAATTATGAGGTGTTTTTTTTTTTTTTTTTTCCCCTTTGTGCTTTACTGATTCTTCTAAGCTTTCTACAATTAGGACAAGTTTCTTTTTAATTAGAGAAATAAAGTAATGTTCTTTAAAAATAATCTATTCAGTGTTTTTCCTCTTCAACTGCTGTTCAGGTAATTATAAGCATTTCTATCAAGAGACACATCTACAGACAATGTCTGCAAACCAACTTATAGCCTGAAATAAGATATATCTTTTGAACCACAGGCATTTTATAAAAAGAGAAGGAAAGTGTTCTTGCTTTCCGACTGCTAATGGAAGCCAGAAAAGGATTATACATTAAATAATTCCACACCAAACTGCTTACATCAAATCTCAAATTATTCGACATATAGTGAAGCTACTCAAAGCAAATACATGCAAAAATGTCAAAAAATCACCACTGGACATTATATACAACATGAGCAACATTATCTCTTTCCAACAAGATAAAGAAAAATAGACAATCACTGTACAGGATGCTAGAAATTCTAGTGATGTTGAAGAAATCAACAGTTCCAGGTAATCTTTGCTGAAACCTATAAATAAAGTGAGAATGAAGAAAACCAATAGCACATAGGAAGGAATATATAAGGAATGGCTAGTTTCTAAAGACTGACTACCAAGATAAAAGCTAGAGAGAAATGGGAAAGAGGGTTTGCCTCCAAACATTACTTTTCTTCCTATCCCTCCCCTAAAAACAATGTACCTTACCTCTTTAGCAGATTTTCATCTTTATTACTACTATTTCCTCGGCTAGTCTATTTAGATGATCACTTTAATAATCTCCTAATATTTGCTCATCAATTCTGATAATTATTCATCTAAACAACTCCCATTTAGAGTTAAAAAAAAGGAGCTCTTCTTCTTAGTAATATCCATCATGTCCTTCACTGACTCTCTTACCTTTAAAAACTGACTCCAACTAACTTCTCCATTAATTTCCCAGTTTGTTTCTCCCAAGCCAAAACCCTCATCAGTGAAACCATTTGTTTGGCTTGGTTGTCAAAGTTGCAAGACTGGTTTTACAGAATTGGAAGGGGTATACATTAAATGATCAAGATTTGTAAAGTATATCTCTAATCAAGAGCTATGTTTTGTGACTTCTGCTTATGAATGTATCTACAGAATAAAGTCCAGGCTTAAATTTACGACTCTTGTGATTCTGACTTAGTATCTTGAATTACTTAATGAATCAACAAATATTTACCATATGCTTTCATGGGCCTAGCACCACCATACATAATAATAAAACAGTACACAAAATTAAACAAGACAAGATGCATACCTGAACTCTCTACAGAGAAGAGGATAAATAAGGCGTTTAAAAGAATCATCCAGTGAATTGTATAAGATCTTCATTAACTCTGGCCTTGCAAAGCTACGTGGTCTCCACCTACAAAAAAAAGAAAAGTCCATATTAAAACCAATATAACAATAACAAGACCATGGGAAAGGCTTCTGGAAGACAGGAGGGGGAATGGAAGATAGAAGAGGTGGGAGGGACCTTTATTGAGGCCGAAGTAACATAATCTGTGAAAAGAGGCTGTGGTGTCTGGAAATTATTACTATGACATCTGGAATTTTTATTTTTAAAAACCTGGTAACCATGGTCAGACATAAAACTTTAAAGGAGGAAAAAAATTTCCTCTTCTGGAAAGAGTCTCTAAATCATTATATTATAATGACCAAAATCTTAAGGTGTCAAAGTAATCAAAAAGTTACTACAAGAGTTATGTTGGAGTTCTCTATATGGGGTTTGTATTATCTTTGTACCTGTCATAAGTTTGAAAGTCTTTCAAAATAAAAAGTTAAGTGGGAAAAAAATAGTTACTACAGTACTATGTCCTTGTTTTCCCATGTCTTTATCTCTTCCTGAAGATTAAAGTAGACTAAGAAAATGAGAAACCTCATTTTAACCTTTGCTCCTCGCCATTCTGGAATAGAACTTACTCTACTGCTCAAGTCTGTCCTGCTCTAGATCTGTATACATACTGAAAAATATAAATGTCAGAGGACCAATTGTTAGCGGACACTGGTGAAAGACTGTAAGATAAAACTACAAATCAAAAAGAACAAATTCATCCCTAACTCTTCTGTGTTTTCATCTATCTACAAATCCCTGTCCTTGTCCTTCAATGTCTCTTAAAGAGAAACCATTAGTAAGCAATGGGATTCTAATAAATCTTAACACCTTAGCAGCATTCTCATCTCCCTTATTTATCTCACGATAGGATACAAACTCAACTTCAGTGAACATTTAAGCAATTATGATGTGATACACCAAGAGTTAGAGAATATCAAGTAATTGAATTCCTTCCAAAAAAGGGTTTTATTTGAGCAGCATATAATTTTGTTTGCTTTTTAATTTGAATGAAAGTGCCTTTTGTCAGGATATGCAGTCTTCCTTCCAGCCAAATCATTGCCATTCCCCACTGTCACCTTTAGCTGTAGGCAATGAAGGGAATGGAGGCATAGAATATGAATTAGACACAGAGGTTCTACTTTCAGTGAGGCACATATTTTAACAAATATGTAGCATGATAAATGTAATAATAAATATATTCAAAATATAGAGAGATACATCAAAAGCAAAGGTGATAACCTTATAACATAGTAGTTAAAGGCAAGATTCTGAGCCAGAATGCAAGGGTTTCTAAATCTGCTCTACCACTTTCTTAAGGGATTTACTTACTATGTCTATGTTACTGTTTCTTCATCTGTAAAATAGTGAAAAAAATAGTATCTACTGCATTGAGATGTCGTAATTTAATATATATGGCCCAGGGAAGCGGATGTGGCTCAAGGGTTGAGCACCTGCTTCCCACATGGGAGGTCCTGGGTTTGGTTCCCAGTGCCTCCTAAAAAAAAAAAAAAAGCGAAACAAAAAAACCAACTCAGGGAGGCTGATGTTGTTAGTGGTTGAGCGCCAGCTTCCCACATACGAGGTCCCAGGTTCAATCCTGGCCACTGGTACGTCAAAATATATATATATGTGTATGTGTGTGTGTGTATTTACATATACAGCGATTCCACTTCTACGGATATATCCAAAATAATTCAAAATAGAGACTCAGTCAGATATTTGTACACCAATGTTCATGGCAGCATTATTCAAAACAGCCAAAAGGTGGAAGTAACTCAAGTATCCATCAACAGATGAATGGATAAACAAAATGTGGTACACCCACACAATGGAATAATGTTATTCAGTCATTAAAAGGAATGAAGTTCTGATACATGCTACTACATGGATGAATCTTGAAAACATCATGTTGAGTGAAATAAGCCAGACACAAAAGGACAAATATTGTATGATTTCACTTATATGAAACATCTAGAGAAGCAAATTCATAGGGAAAGAAAGTAGATAAGACATTACCAGGGAATGAGAGGAAAGGGGCATAGGGAATTATTCCTTAATGGGTACAGAGTTCCTGTTTAGGGTGATAAAAAAGTTTTGGTAATGCATGGTGGTAATGGTAGCACAAAATTGTGAATGCAATTAATGTCACTGAATTTTACACATGAAAGAGGGTTAAAATGGTAAATTTTTGTTGTATCTATGTTACCACAGTAATTTAAAAAAAAAATTATGAGGAGACCTTAATATATGCCTGTAAAGGCTAATGAATAGAACAAATATCCTAAGACATTTAATTAAAATCTACTGAATGACTATTGTCTCTACTCTAAATACATATTTGTCCTTGACCCATGTACTATGCAAATACTTAATCTATTCAAAGATTGGATTAATTAATTTAGCATTTTTATTCTGGTTCTATGTATTCTTTTTATGCAACTATTTGAGAGGATTCTGTTCAATATAAGTCTATCTGCAATTAGAGAACAGTAATTAATTAGCTAACAAACAGCGCCTATAAAACTATTAAGATTATAGCAGAATCATTTAATGATTGTGGAAAACATGCAGGAAGACAGGGATAGAACTATGGATCCATTCTCTATATGAGACTAGAAATTCTCTCAGCAAGCCAAAGACACAAAATCCACAAGCTCAAAAGGACAAGTTCTGGTCATTATACAATCTAATTCATGCACAACAAACTGTTGAGATCTTTCCTTCATAAGTTTTTTATGTAAAGAGCACATACAAAACCTTGGATCATCAGGGTTCTCACAAATACAGTAACTATATTTCAGTATCTGACAACAGTCCAAATCTTTCTCATACTTACCACCTTCTTGTACCAGCAATACATAATTCCAAAAGATAAATTGTTCGGTTGCTGAATTTGGCTCTAGATATTATTTTTCATACTAATGTGTTAGTATTAAATTATTCTCTGCTATTCTGCTAAACTTAAGTAATAACAGGCATTCCATTTAAATCAACTCTTTGCCCAATTATTTAGTACTTTATATATTTATAGCATGATAGTCTGTAAAGAGCATCATCATCTACCTACCTTGTTGTTTAAGCCATTCAAGAGTCATGCTTCACTTCACCCCTCTCCCTAAGCAATACACCCACCATCAAATCAGACACCTTGTCCTATAGATTCAACTGCTCAAATCTATCTACTTGTTTCCTGTTGTTACCACCCTAGACCAAGCCACCATTATCTCTTGCCCCAACATATACCCTTGGTTCCTCACACATAACTCTCTCCATGGCAGCAAGTGATCTTCTTAAACTGTAAAGTGATCACGTTATTTCTCTCTTTAAACCTTTTATTGGTTTCTGATCACCCTTAAGATAGAGAACAAAACCTTTAGAATGCCCAGAAATCTATATATTATCTTTTCTGTGTCTGTATCTCAATTCTCATTTCTTGTCACTTCCTCCACCCTCTCTTTCTATCTCTGACCTACATATACTCCCTGCCCAAACTACATTGGGGTCTCCAGTTATAAACTCTCACGGTACACTGCACTTCTCCTTTTCAAATCTCAACATGCTTTAACTATTTGTTCAGCATCCTCCTTATTAAGCTATATTGTCACCATGGACAGAAATTATTTTTGTCTGGTTTACAGGTTGATCCCCAGCATCTAGCATAGAACTCGAATGGAAGAGTATACAGGGGGAAGGGGATGTAGGTCACATGGTTGAGCACCTGGTTCCCATGTATGAGGTCCTGGGTTCGATCCCCAGTACCTCCTAAAAACAAACAAACGAAAAAACCAACTGTCATTGGGAAGTGGATGTAGCTCAGTGGTTGAGTACCTGCTTCCCATGTTCAAAGTCCTAAGTTCAACCCCCAGTACCTGCTTAAAAAAAAAAAAAATATATATATATATATATATATATATGGGGGAGGAAGGGAGGAAGGAGAAGTAGAGACAAAGAGGGAAAAAAAATGAAGAAAACACTTATCAAGTAAGCATCTCCAGTGATTCAAACGTATTTACAGAAAAATTCCTTGGGAAGGTAAGTATTTACCAGAGAAGAATTTCAGCTCTAGGAATTATTAAATCAATACTGGGGAGCGGAAGTGGCTCAAGCAGTTGGGCACTCACCTCCCACATGGGAGGTCCTAGGTCAGTTCCCGGTGCCTCCTAAAGATGATAAACAGACAGGCAAGGGAGCCATCCGGGATATTTATAAATAAATACATTTTTTTTAAAAATCAATACTAAGAGAAACCTGTAGAACATCATTGAAAATTATATCACTATACCATACTAACGTGGCATGTAATACTACAAATTAAATATTACTACCAATTACTCAATTTGAGTAGTGAATAAAATATAGATAAAACCATGTTCTGCCATTTGCTGTTTTGTTTTGTTTTGTTTTGTTTTTTAACAAAGGATATCAGCAATCTCAGTGTGTTATTCTTGAAGGGAAAAAAAAGAAAGTCTATAAAAATCTACAAACAGACCTGTTTTGGATACACCACCTACAGAATTCATTCTTTATTCCATCAGAAATGTTGATCTTGACTGTCAATATCTTCAAGTTTTCTCCACGGTTCATTGCCAGAATCTAAGTGCAAACATATATGGCAAAGACTGATGACCCAAAAATATATAAATTTTGCCAATCAATATTTGTAAAGGAGACCATCCAGCCTAGAGCTATACCAATTTTTTATTCACTTTTCAAGAATTTATTCAAAAATAATTATTTATTTATACTGTTTTCAAATAACCTACCTCACTAGTAAATTAAAGCATACCACACACTTGGAAAATAAATTATAGGTACAAAGCCTATCACATTCACAGGAAGAGAATGGTGATCTAAAAATTTTATTTCAAGAAACTTAAGTTTTTGATCATCTGGAATTGGAAGGGTGAACTTTTTATACTAGAAAGATATTAAGATAAATACAGATATGCAAAATCCTAAGTGAAATGTTTAATAGCTAGTAATTGTTACCATATATTGAGTGCTTACTAATTGGTCATCTAAGCATTTTTATACATTCCAATATTTAACCCTCTTAATTACCAGTGATGTATGTATTACAATCTTCATTTCACTCATTTTTTTCTAAGCCTAATTTGCCATAAACCACAATCCTAGCAAGCAGCAGAGGAAAACTTTAAACTCAAATTGATATGGTATATTAAAAGGCAATTGTTTTAAACCATATTGAAACATTCCTTGAAGAATAGTAAACCTAAAGCAAATCAAAATGACTTATTTTAGGCCTTCCAAGTTTGAAAAACAATGGCAGTCTCCTGATTTAAAATCTCTCCTTCACCCTCCCCCAAAAAAACACATTAAATCAATAAAGAGATCAAATAAAATAACATAAGGCCAACATCTTCAGCATTGCTAGAAGACAAAGAATTAGACTGGCATCAGGTTTTTCAAAAGCAATATACTATGCAGGCAACAGAGAAGCAACATATATTCAAGAAACTTAAGAAAGTACAAAAAAGAAATATACCAAGTCAAGCTGTCCTTCAAGTATCACCAGATAGAGAGCCAATTTTGAATGTACCAGGACTCAGAGGAAACTGTACACATTTACCCTTCTTGAGGAATACACAAGAGCAAGGGTCAGCAAACTAAGGCTCAAGGGCTAAATGCTGTCCACCTTCTGTTTTTTATTGTTGTTGTTTGTGGGGGGGGTTTGGGTTTTGTTTTTTTCCTTTATTAGAGAAGTTGTGGGTTTACTGAACAATCATGTATAAAATACAGGATTCCCAGATACCACCCCACCACCACCACCTTGCACTGGTGTGAAACATTTGTTACAACTGATGATAGCACATTTTTATAATTGTACTATTAATTGAAGTCTATGGTTTAACTTAGGGTTCACTGTTTGTGTGGTGTACTTTCCATGAATTTGTTTTTTTAATGTTTATTCTGTTATCATATATACAATATAACATTTCCACTTTTAATCATGTTCAGATATCTATTTCAGTGCTATATATTGTGTTCACAATGTAGTGCTACCATCACCACCATCAACAACCAAAACATTCCCACCATTCCAAACAGGAACACTGTACAATGTAAGCCTTAACTTCCCATTCCCTATTGTATTAGTCAGCTAAAGGGGTGCTAATGTGAAATACCAGGAATGGATTGGTCTTTATAAAGGGTATTTATTTGGGGTAGAAGTCCACAGTTACCAGGCCATAAAGCATAAGTTTCTTCTCTCACCAAAGTCCATTGCCACGTGTTGGAGCAAGACAGCTGCAACGTTTGCCAGGGTTCAGGGTTCTTGGGTTCCCCTCTTCCCAGAGCTGTGTTTCTCTCTGGGCTTAGCTCCTGTTTCCTCCACAAGGTCAGCTGTAGACTATCAGGCAAACAGCTTGCTTCTCTTCTCCTGGGGCCTTCTCTCCATCAAAACTCCAACATCAAAATTGCTTCAAATCTGTTCTTGCCATGCCTTTTATATTTGATTCCCCCACCCACCAAGGGGTGGGGCTCAACACCCTACTGACGTGGCCCAGTTAACGCCCTAATCATAACTTAATCATGCCCACATTAGCATACCAGTTTACAGGCATAATCCAATATATATTTTTGAAATTCATAATTACATCAAACTGCCAAACGGCTACGCCTATCCTCACACAACCCCTGGTAACCTATATTCTAGATTCTGACTCTATGAGTTTATTTATTCTCCTTATTCCAAATCAGTGAGCTCATACAATATTTGTCCTTTTGTGTCTGGCTTCTTCCATTCAATATGATGTCTTCAAGGTTCATCCATGTTGTAACACATGATTAGGACATCATTCCTTTTAAACCTGAATAATATTTCATTGTATGTATATACCATATTTTATTTATCCATTCACTAGCTGATGGACACTTGTATTGCTTCCATTTTTTTGGCTATTGTGAATAATGCTGCTATGAACATTGGTGTGCAAATATCTGTTTGAGCCACTGTTTTTCAATTCTTTTGGGTATATACCTAGTAGTGAGATTGCCGAGTCATATGGTAGTTCTATACTTAGCTCCCTGAGGAACCACCAAACTGTGTTCCAAGCAGCTGCACCATTTTACATGGCCACCAGCAATGAATTAGTGTTCCTATTTCTCCACATCCCCTCTAACCATTGTTATTTCCTGTTTTGTTTTGTTTTTTAATAGCAGCCATTCTAATGGTATGAAATGAGATGAAACCCATCTCATTGGGGTTTTGATATGTGCTTCCCTGATGACACACCTTTTCATGTGCTTTCTAGCCATTTGTATATCTTCTTTGAAGAGATGTCTGTTCAAGTCTTTTGCCCATTTTTTAATTGAGTTGTCTTTTTGTTGCTAAGTTGAAGAATTTCTTTATATATATTGATATTAATCCTTTATCAAAAGTGTGGTTTCCAAATATTTTCTCCCATTGTGTAGGTTACCTTTTTACTTTCATGATAAAGACCTTTGAGGAACAAAATTTTTTATTTTGATGAGGTCCCTTTTATCTATTTTTCTTTTGTTACTTGTGCTTTGGGTATAAAGTCTAAGAAACCATTGCCCTAATATAAGGTCCTGAAGATGCTTCCCTACATTTTCTTAGAGGAGGTTCTGGTTCTTATATTAAGGTATTTTACCAATTTTGAGTTGATTTTTGTATATGGTGTGAGGTAGGGATACTTCTTTTTTCTGCAAATAGACAGTTTTCCCAACAGCATTTGTTGAAGGCACTACTCTTTCCCAACTGAGTAGTCTTTGCCACCCCATCAAAAATCAGTTGGCTATAAACCTGAGGGCTGATTTCAGAGCTCTCAATTCTATTCCATTGGTCTATAGGTCTGTTCTTCTGTCAGTGCCATGGCTATTTTGATTACTGTGGCTTTGTAATAAGTTTTAACTTCATTCTTCTTTTTCAAGATGTCTTTAGCTATTTTGGGCCCCTTACACTTCCATATAAATTATTTATTTATTTATTTTTATTTACTTTATGCATTTTAGCCCACCCACCCCACCCCCACCCCCCATTTGTTGTTTTGTGTCCTTTTGTTGGGTAATTCTTTATATCTGTTTCCTGCCCTCCCTTCTCATCCTT
>JAQZBX010073215.1:0-14951 GCA_029593785.1 Cabassous unicinctus | reverse complement strand
CCTTCACCTCAAAGAGGTTCACTATTCATGTTTTTGTGCCTCCTCAGTGGTAGCCTGCTCTTAGTTCTTTCTTGGTGCTTGCTGGCCTGATGGTTAGGGCAGAGACATTCTCTATTGTCCTCTTTTCCTGCCTTGATCTTATGCAGTCTCTATGTTCCTGGGTATTTTGGGGTGGTGCTTTCTCAGTGATCCTGTTTCTCTCCTAGCAGTAGAGATTTCTAATGCTATGGTCCAAAGATGGTTCACTGTCCCTCCTTTTTTCCCATCCTCTAATTGCAGAGGTCTTCATCTGTGCCCTGACAACAACAGTGTCTGCTGCCCTTCTCCCAGTAGCTTCCAGTTTTTGTTTTGTAGGAAGGAGGACCTGAGTGGTGCTTTGGATTTTTTTCTGCAATGACTGCTGCTTCCTTCTTGCAGGGCTGAATCACCAAGGGATACTTACTCCAGACTCACTTTGCTCCCAATCTTTCTTATGAGCATTTGATAAGGTCTGTGGAGAAAAGCCTGTTAGTGGGTGCTGACTACTCTTGAGTTTGTGGTTCTCAGAATCTCTATACAATCATGTCAGCCCACACTTGGCCTTTAGTAATCCATTAAATATTTTTACTGAATTCTTAACACCAGTTTGATTGGACATAACACCTTCTGCCTATGCTCTACTTCATGGAGGCATCTGTGTATCCTTAGATTTCAAACTATTTCGTTGCTGTGAGATTTCAGCTGTCTTTAGCCATCAAGCTTCTCTCCTTTCTGAACTCTGTTTTTCTTTCTAGATTCTACTCTAGAAGCAAGTCCCATTTTATTTAAAGAACAACAACTACCAAAAAGGGGAACTCATGAGAATTTCAAAGTGAGTTCTAAGAAGGTGCTTTAGAAAATACAGGAGGGAAAAAGTAAGGGCAGGGAGTGAGTAATGCCTGTATTTCCCAGCCCAATTCAAACAAAGCAGCTTAGCTTTTATCTGTTTTATACGTTAGGTTACTCATTACATTTTGTGAACTGCTTGCAGTTCTCTGACTTGCCATGTTCTAATTTCCCCACTTCTTTCATTCCTGTTGGTCTGTGGGTCTGGAATGCTATTACATCTCTTCTTCACTTAGATAATTTCCTGGAATGTCTTCTCTGTAGTTATCCCTGCTTTCTTTGAGCCCTCAGTTGGGTGGTTTTTCTTGTGCCCCCATACTCTGGCTATTCCTTTCACAACACTTATCACATATATCATTATTATTCATTTGGCTTCTTCCTCATGAAGACTCTGAGCCTTTTTAAATGCAGATACAAAGTCCTTTATTTCTGGATCCTCAGTGTCTGGCACATAGTAACTGCTTAATAAATGTTTGTTGATAAAACAAATGAACAAATAGATATTTATCTAGTGTTCATTGGAATCTAGCTTTGGTGCTGTGGGTAAATAGGGAGAGAAACAAACTTGGACATTTATTTAGTGTTATTTTTTGAAAGATTAGAGACAATTATAAGCATCTAACCACAATATAAAGTAGAAAATAGGCAATAATAAATTTTGAAAGAAAGATAAGTTGCTAGGGGAGTTTAGAGGAGTATGGTATTGCTTTCAGGTGAGGGAAGCAGAGAAGTCATCGTGGAGGAGGTGTCATCAATTGGTCCATATGATTTGAAGACATGTCAATTCAGGAAGCATTTGAGGATGATAGAATGGGATATAGAAAGCTACTAAGAATCACGTGGCATCTTTCTTCAGTAGATTCGATGTTGAAGGTTGTCATCAACTCTATTCTATAATTAGGTCAGAGAGAATAATAAATTTTGGCAAGGAGATAATAGAGAATACCAATATTGATGATGTTGTTGGTTTTTTCTACTTGTATATAGCTTCATAGGAAGAAAAACTGATTAAACTGCTTTGAGTTGGTAAACAGTTTTGTTTATATCTGAGAATTCCTGTTCTGTCAATGATCAGTCTAAAGAAATGAAATGAAATGAAATGAAATGAAACAAACCATGACTGAGGGAAAATATTTCCTTAGTAATGTTCACTAAGTGTGTTTTTCAGCTTGGGTACTCTAGAAGCAGGTGCCCAAGACAGAATAAGACGTGTAAGAGATTTATTGGGGGAACTCTCAGGACTGATAAAGGGGAGAGGGAGCAAGAGTGGGTGGGTAGAATCTTCAGGCTATCATACAGGTATGACACTTGTGAACAGAGAGAGGGAAAGACAGAGAATTGAACAGAAAGAGTCTCAGACTACTGTGCAGCTCTGAGAAGGTCTAGGTCAAGTCAGTGCAGAGCTACAGAGCAAGGATTGCCCATTAGTGGAATAATGCATCAGGCAGAAATTATCTCCGTCTAATACCCCTGCTGTGCTTAGTCATTGGCTGGGAGCAAGCCAGGCAGCACATGGCCTTGGTGTGAACCTTGTAGTGGATGTGAAAATGTGGCAGCCGGAGACTCAGCTCCTGTATTTCTCATAGCAGGTCTCTGGAAGGGAGATATAAGTGGTGCATGCCTATGGTTCCAAAGGATGCATATCATAAATAGTTGGCTTACTTGTGATATTGTTTTCTGTGATTTATTGACCACAAATTTATAGTGATCATTTTAGGCTTCTAAACATCCTTATCTGTAGATGGCATTTAATGTGTTTTTGAAACGAAAAACTTTTATTGTTTTCTGGCTTTGATGTTAAATGGCAATTTGGCCAGGTTAAAAGTTCTGGGTGATAATCTACTTAGATCTAACAGAATCACAGGCTTTTCCAAATAGAGTCTGGCTTGATAATATTAAAAAGCCTTATGTTTATATTAGTATTCTAAGGATTCTTTCCTAAGTGATAAAAAAAAAAAAGATTACTTCCTCAGAGAATAGACAATTTATGACCTGTTTTCCCTTTCATACTTTTCTAAAACTAGAAAACGTCTGTTTGTTCTACTTTTCACAATTTGTTAAGTGGTTCAGTCTCAACTGGTAATGGATCAAATAGAGATGCTTAACTCTGTTGGTAATATTTAGTCCAAACTCTACTTACCAATTCCATATTAATATAAACAACCTTGTGGCACTCCCTTTGCGGGCTCTGGGGCTCCCTCCGCTCAGCCAGCCCCACTTAGGCACAGGGAAAGGAAAGCCGGAAGGGGCAAGTCAAGTTCAGTTCCCTATGGAGCAGTTTGGGAAAACCCAGGAGAAGCCACCCAAAGAGCTGAGGAAGATTTGACACACTCAGCGAGAAGGCCCTGTGAAGATGGAGCAGAGAGAATTGAACAGGTTGGCATGATGCGGCCACAACTCAGGGAATGTCTGCAGCTACCAGATGCTGGAAGAAGCAAGGAACAGAGCCCCTAGAGCCCCTGGAGAAAGCACAGCCCTGCCAACACCTTGATTTCAGCCCAGTGCTACTGATTTTGGATTTCTGGCCTCCAGAACAGTACAGAATAATTTCTCTTGTTTTAAGAATAAATCTCGACTAGAGTAGACTTCTACTATAGACTTATTGTGATTCTAGCAATGGAAGAAATTATATCATTGATGTGGAGACAGTGGAGGTGCTGAAGTCAGGGAGAGGAAAAAAGAGGTGTAATATGGGGGCATTTTCAGGACTTGGAATTGACCTGGATGACATTGCAATGACAGACACAGGGCATTACATATCCTGCCATAGCCTAAAGAATTGAGCGTGAGAGAGTGTAAACTACAGTGTATACTATAGTCCATGCTTAGTGGCAATGCTCCAAAATGTGTTCATCGGTTGCAATGAATGTATCACACTAATGAAAGAAGTTGTTAATGTGGGGGAAAGTGGAAGGACTGGGGGGTGGGGCATATGAGAATCTCTTATATTTTTTTATGTAACAGTTTATGTAATCGAAGTATCTTTTAAAAACAAAGAATACATTAAAAAAATAAATCCTTCTTGTGTGTGTATATATATATCTATATGTCTATATCTAAATGTCTATATATATATAGCTTTCTAAATTGAAAAACACCTTAAGATTTAGATGAATAATTGTATTTTTATAGAAACCATGAACATCAAAACAGCCTGCATTCTTTCTTATTTCTATAAAATGAGGAGATTGCAAAGAACATTCACTGAAGAAATTTCATTTACCTTTGGCTTAAACTAATTAATTTCTTTTTTAAATTCTCCCTACCATCTTTTCTTTCTTTAAAATATTTTCTTGATTTTTAAAATAAATCTTTGTTCTTTCAACATTTTAAAAGGAAATATATGTTGGGATTTTTTAAACATTTTGCATAAAAGAAAAACCATTTTAATTATTAAAAATATTTCAGTTTGTGGCAGTAGTGGCAAGTGTTGCTCTTATTGAAAATACAGAAAAGAAATATCGTGGGTTTTTTATTTTTTGTCCTCTCCATAACTTGGTCTATAGTTAGCTCCTATTAGCTAAGATCAGGAAAACACAACAAAACAAAACAAAACGAAATAAATGAATAAAAGCTTTGACCATTAGTTCACTACTGTTTCAATTTTCATTTAATAAAAATACATAAGCCATACTTTTAGAAAATGCTTGTTCTGTTTAAATAAATCTTTGATAGCCTCCCTTTCCCCCTAAGGTGCCCATACATGTGAGAAAAGGTCTTCCATGATGATGTGGCATTGGACAAATGGAGCTGATCAGTCTTACGCTGTCACGGGGTGGATGCTTGTTATTGTCCACTGGTATGGAGCTTTTGGACCAATCACTGCTCACATATCTGCGTGGATTCAACTATAGAATATACTCTCTCACCCCAGTCAGTGCTTTCTGATTAATAGGACTTAACACATTTTCCTTTTTAGCAAACTTGTAGCTTTACAGAAATATTATGCTTAAAATACAGAGTTCCCATATACCATCATCTTATTAACACCTTGCTTAGTGTGGTACATTTGTTACAATTGACGAAAGAACATTTTAATAAATGTACCAATAACTATAGTCCATTGTTATAATGGTGTTCTTGTTTGTATTGAACAGCTCTCTGTGGGTTTTTAAAAAAAATTATATTCTAGGAACATATATACAATTTAAAATTTCCCCATTTAACCACATTCAATTATATAATTCAGTGGTGTTAGTTACATTCACAATGTTGTGCTACCATCACCATCATCCATTGCCAAAACATTTCCATCTACCCAAATAGATACTCTATAAAATTTAAGCATTCATTCCCCATTCAAAACCCCTGGTAAACTATATTCTAGTTTCTGACTCTATGAATTTACTTATTCTAATTATTTACTATCAGTGAGATCATACAATATTTGTCCTTCAGTGTCTGGCTTATTTTACTCAATATGATGTCTTCAAGGATCATCCATCTAGTCGCAAAACTCGGAACTTCATTCCTTTGTAAAGCTGAATAATATTCCATTGTTTGAATATACAACATTTTGTTTGTCGATTCATTGGTTGGTGGTCACTTGTGCTTCTTACATCTTTTGGCAATTGTGAATAATGCCACTATAAACATGGGTGTGCAAATATGTGTTCATGTCCCTGCTTTCATATCTTTATGAATGTACCTAGAGGTGGGATTGCTGGGTCATAGAGTAATTATATACTTAATTTTCTCAGAAACTGCCAAACTTTCTTCCACAGCCACTGCACCATTTTACATTCCCACCAACAATGAATGTGTATTCCTATTCCTGCTCTTCTGCTCCAACACTTGTAAATTTCCATTTTAAAAAAATAGTAACCATTCTAGTGGCTGTAAAATTTTATCTCATTGAGTTGAAAAAATTTTTTTTTCTTTATTAGGGCAGTTGTAGATTTACGGAACAATCATGCATAAAATACAGGATTCCCTTATACCACCCCATTAAAAACACCTTGCATTGAGTTGTTGGTTTGCATTTCCCCAATACCTAATGACATTGAGCATCTTTTCAGATGCTCATTGGCTGTTTGTATATATTCTTTGGAGAAATGTCTATTCAAATATTTTGCATATTTTTAAATTATTTATTTTTTAATTGTTGAGTTGCAGGATTCCTTTATATATCCTGGGATTTTAAACCCTTATCAGGTAGGTGGTTTCCCAATATTTTCTCCCACTGATTAAGTTATCTTTTACTTTCATGATAAAGACTTTTGATGCACTAAAGTTTTTAATTTTTATGAAGTCCCAATTTTCTATTTTTTCTTTTGTTGCTTATTCTGTTTGTAAAATCTGAGAACCCATTGCCTAACACAAGTTCCTGAAGATGCTTCCCTACATTTTCTTCTAGGAGTCTGGAAATTCTAGCTATTATATTTAGGTATCTGATCAATTTTAAGTTGATTTTTTTGTATATGGTGTAAGATAAGGGTCCACCTTCATTCTTTTGCATATGAACATCCAGTTTTCCCAGCACCTTGTCAAAAATCAATTGCTCATTCAGTACCCCTTCCTTGTCATATTGCCATAAGAGCGTTCCCAACTTTGTACTTTCAACCACATACCCGCAAAACCCCAGTGTTCACCTGGTCCCTCTCCCAACCCTCCCCCCAGTTCCCCACCCCCCAAAAAAAGCTATTAGAGAAAAACAATTAGCCCTAAATATTTTAAATATTCTAGTAAATACTAGAAGTTATATAGATATAACCAGTACAAGCAAATCAACTTTATTATTATTATTATTATTATTGATTAAAATGGTCAGGAAAATGTAAAATATTGTAAACAAAAAGAGATTTTATATATATAAACAAAATATTAGTAAAATAAAAGTTCTAATTTGTTAAATAAAAAAAATCAATTGGTCTTAAATGTGAGAGTTGATTTCTGAACTCTCAGTTTGATTTCACTGACCTATAAAACTCTCCTTGTGCCAGTACTATACTGATTACTGTGACTTTATCATAAGTTTTAAATTTGGGAAGAGTGAGTCCTCCAACTTCATTCTTCTTTTCCAAGATGATCCTGGCTATTCAGGACCCCTCACCCTTACATATAAATTTGAGGATTGGCTTTTCCATTTCTGCAAGGAAGATTGTTGAAATTTTGATTGTGATTGCATTGAGTCTGTAAATTGCTTTGGTTAGAATTGACATATTAACAATATTTAGTCTTCTAATCTATGAACATGGAATATTCTTCAATTAATATAGGTCTTTTTTTATTCTTTTAGCAATGCTTTGTAGTTTTCTGTATTCAAGTCCTTTACATCCTCGATAGAATTTATTCCTAGATATTTGATTCTTTAAGTTGCTATTTGCTTTGGTTTGCCAAAGGGCTGCTAATGCAAAGTACCAGAAATGCGTTGGCTTTTATAAATGGGATTTATTTGGGGTAAGAGCTTAGTTCCAAGGCTGTGAAAAGTCCAAACTAAGGCACCATCAGAGATGCCTTCCCACCAAAGTCAGCTCCCACATGTTGAAACTGATCTCTGCTGAGGTTTGAGCTCAGCCGAGGGCAACCAGGCACAGGGCTTGTCTCTTTCCTGGCCTCCTATATCAATCTTGGCTGTTCTGCTTTCTTCACGAATTCATCTGTAAACTATCAGGCATATATCAGGGCTCATCTCCTCTTGAGGTGAACTTGTAGTACATGAAACCTCCTTTGTGGCAAAAGCCATAGAATTATATCTGTTCTTTGGTTATCCAGCCTTGTCTTTTTTTTCCTGATCTTAGGAGGAAAGCTTTCAGTCTTTCACTGCTGAGTATGCCCCTCTAAAGTATTTTTAATCTCTTCTCTTGTGCCTTTCGTCTCTACAATTTCTGTTATGTTTCTTTTTATACTTTCAAATTCATCTTTATGCTCACATAGTGTCTTCTTCATATCCTTTACATCTTTAGCTGTATTTTCCTTCATCTCCTTGAATTGATTTAGGAGATTTGTTTGAACTTCTTTGATTAGTTCTCCCAAATTCTGTGTCTCCTCTGAGGTTTTATTGTGTTCCCTTGACTGGGCTGTATCTTACAGTTTCTTAGTGTGGTTTGTAATTTTTTTTGCTGATGTCTAGGCATCTGATTATCTTGATGAGTTTTCTCTGAAGGTCAGTTTCTCTCTTTTGCCTTGGGTTTTATTGTTGATTGGCTTTGTGTTAAGGCTCTTTTTTGATGCTTGTTTCAACTTATTTTAGACCTTTAGAATATCCTGTGTTTAACTGATCAGATTTTTTCAGCTCTTCTTCATCTGATTCTTGCCCTGGATATGCAATAAAATTTTTAAGATTGTACTTTTTGTGCAATTGTTTCACCTCCAGAAGAAAACTTCTTTTTCTCTGTTCCTTCTCTTGGAATCTTGATTTGTTCTAATTATTTTTGTTTTGCCTCCATAGCTTTCTTTACACTTCCTTTAGTTGTCTCTAGCTGTTTTTTGCCTGTAGAGCAAATTCTGAGAGAAGGATCATTCCAGAGAGGACTTTCCAAAGTCCCAGGGACCCACAAAGGTAGGCAGACGGCTCCAAGTGCCTTGATGAGGGGATCAGGAGGGATGCCAAAAGTCTCTTTGATAGCTTCTCAAGGCTGTGCCTTCCTGACCTGACCAGCAGATGCTACCCTTCAGTAAACTGTTCCCCATAGCCCTGAGGAGGCAGTGTATCTTTAAATCTCTACTGCCTCAGCTCCTGTCCAGGGTGGCACTAAAACAATGCCTGCTGCCACCTTTGTCGGGCAATTTGAAACAGTGTCTCAGACCCTGGGCCAGCTCTCCAAATTCTCTAATCAAAAGCCATCATCAGTGCTCAGACATATCCATGCATGTTCTTGGGGAAGAGGGTATTTATGTCCTTTTTTGTCCTCAGCAGTCAGCCAAGGACTGGATCCTTCAGCAATCTGCCACAAGAGTGGGGGATGGGCACCAGCATCTGCCATATAGAGAGAACTACACACATCTCTAACATAGTTTATCAGCCTTTTTCTCCTGTTTTCTCTCAGAAGTGGCACAGCATTCTTATGGCCTCCTGAGCTCCAGAACTGTTGTTTTTTTTCCGGTTAGTTCCTTACCATCCAACAGCCATTTTGGTGGTAGAACTGAGTCCTGGAACTCCTTATTCTGCCGTCTTCTCCCCAACATCCCACTGCTTTTTTCAGGGGATCAGCTTTGGCAAAATTTTTGATGAGAATGTTCAGTAAAAGTTCTGTGTGTTTTCTAGGATAGATAAGAAAATGTCCTTTGTGCACAAGCCATAGAATTAGGTCTGTTCTTTGCTTATCCAGACTTGTCTTCTTTCTGATATTAGAAGGAAAGCTTTCAGTCTTTCACATTGAGTGTGATGTTACTTGTGGGTATTTCATTTATGTCTTTTATCATGTTGAGGATATTTCCTTCTATTCTTACTTTTCTAAATGTTTTTATCAAGAAGGGGTGCCGGATTCTGTCAAATACATTTTTTCTTCAAGTGAAATTATCTTGTGTTTTTTTGTTGTTTTTGTTGTTTATTTTGTCTGTTAATACGGTGTCTTATATTTATAGATTTTCTTTTTTTTTTTTTTGTAAAATGATATATAATACATATGCATATATATAGATTTTCTTATGTTAACCTCCCTTGCATGCCTGGAATAAAGCTTACTTGATCATGGTATATAATTCCTTTCTTGTGCTGTTGGATTTGGTTTGGAGGTATTTTGATGAGGATATTTGCACCTATTTTCACAAGTGATATTGATCTATAGTTTTCTTTTCTTGTGATATCTTTATCTGGTTTTGGTATGAGGGTCTTGTTGGCTCTATAGAATGAGTTAGGGAGTGTTCTCTCCTCAATTTTTTTGGAAGAGTTTGAGCAGAATTGGTGTTCATTCTCTTTGTAATGTTTGTAATGTTTGGCAGAATTGACCTGGGCTTTGTTTGTTTATTAGGGAGGTTTTTGATTACCGATCTTTACTAGTTATTGGTTTGTTGAGATCTAATATTTATTATTGACTTTGTGGGTAGTTTGTGTGTTCCTAGGAATTTGTCCATTTTATATAATATGTTGGCATGTAGTTCATAGTATCCTCTTATAGCCCTTTTTATTTCCTTGGAGTCTTTAGTAAAGTCCCACTTTTCATTTTTCATTTTAGTCATTTGTGTACTCTCTCTTTTCTTGTCAGTGTAGCTAAAGATTTGTTGATTTTATTGATCTTTTTAAAAAAACAACTTTTTTATTTTGTTGATATTTTCTATTATGTTTTTTATTCTCTATTTCATTCATTTCTGCTCTAATCATTGTTATTTCCTTCCCTCTACTCACTTTGATTTTAAATTTTTCTTCTTTTTTTAGATCCTCCAGTTTTGAGGTTAGGTCTCTGATTTGAGATCTTTCTTCTTTTTTGATCTAAGTATTTTGGAGCTATAAATTTCCCTCTCAGAACTGCCTTTGCTGCATCCCCTAAGTTTTGGTATTTTTTGTTTTTATTTTCATTCACCTCAAGATATTTTTATATATTCCCTTGTGATTCTTCTTCTTTGATCCATTGGTTGTTTAAGAGTTATTGATTTCTAGCTTCATTCCATTGTGGTCAGGGAAGTTTTATTGTATGATTTCAATATTGTTTAATTTATTGAAACTTGTTTTGTGACCTAATATATGGTCTAGGCTTGAGATTTATCCAAGCACCCTAAAGAAGAATTATATTCTGTTTTTGTTACATAAAGTGTTCTATATGTGGCTGAGAGGTCTACATGGTTTAGAGTATCATTCAAGTGTTCTATTTCCATATTTATCGTCTCTGTAGATGTTCTATCCATTATTGAATGCAGTGTATTGAAATCTACTATTAATATAGAATCGTTTATTTCTTCAAATCAGTCAATATTTGCATCATTTGCATCATATATTTGGGGGCTCTGCTGTCAGGTTCATAAAAATGTATAATTCTTATGTGTTCTTGTTGAATTGACCACTTTATCAGTATGTAATGACCTTTGTCCCTTGTAACTGTTTTTGTCTTAAAGTCTATTTTATCTGATATTAGTATAGCTACTCCAGCTCTCTTTTGATTACCACTTGCATGGTATATTTCTTTCCATTCTTTCACTACCAATCTGTTAGGTCTTTGAACTTAAGGTAAGTCTCTTGTAAATAGCATATAGTCTGCTCAAGGTTTTTATCCATTCTGCCACTTTCCATCTTTTGACTGGACAGTATAACCCATTTACATTTAAAGTAACTGCTGACATTATGGTGCTTTGTTCTGCTATTTTGCTCTTTTGTCTTATGCCTTATGTCTTATACCTTTATTGACCTTGAATTCTTTCATTAATGCTTACTTTCAAATTTATTTATTTATTTATTTATTTTGTATTATACCATTTTGCATGCCTTCTCATTTCTTTCTGAAGAATATGTGTTTCATGTATTTTTCTTATACCATGGGGTTAAAATTTAACATCCTTAGTCTATAACAATCTTATTTGACTTGATACCAAGTTGTCTTCACTAGCATATACATACAGTGTTACTATACCTCTCCATCCCCCCACCTTTTTTGTGTTTGTTACAAATTATGTCTTTGTACATTGCATGTCAAAACCATTGATTTATCATTGCTTTTTATGCATTTGCATTTTAGAACCTGTAAGAAGTAAGAAGTGTAGTTATGTATTAAAAAAAAAAATACACTAGTACTGGCATTATAATTACCTATAATTATATGGTTACCTTTATCAGAAGTCTTTGTTTCTTTATGCTGCTTAGTCCATAGTCTAGAGGCCTCTTCTTTCAGTCTGAAGAACTCTGTTTTAGTCTTCTAGGTTGCTTAAAGAAAATACCATGAAATGATTTAACTTGAACAATAGAAATTTATTAACTTACAGTTATGAGGCCAAGAAAATGTCCAAATCAAGGCATCATCAAGGTGATGCTTTCTTCCCAAAGACCAGCTGTTAGTGATCCTTGGCTCCTCTGCCACATGGTAAGGTACATGGAGATGTCTACTCATCTCTCCCTTCTCTTCCAGGTTGATTTAAGGACATGTTTTTCTGGGGTATATACAGCTCCAAACCACCACAAACTCCCTTAAGCATTGCTTGTAGGATAGGTCAATTGTGATGAACTCCCTCAGCTTTCTTTATCTGAGAATGTATTACTATTTCCCTTATTTATTTTTTTAAGATTTATTTAATTTATTTATATATATATCCCCACCCACTTGTTGTTTGCACTTGTTATGTCTGTTTGTCTTGTTTCCTTAGGAGGCACTGGGAACCGAACTTGGGACCTCCAATGTGGGAGGGAGGCGCTTAATCTCTTGAGCCACCTCCACTCCCTGCTTTGTTGTGTCTCTCATTATATTTTCCTCATGTCTCTTGTTGCGTCATCTTGTTGCATCAACCTACCATGCCTGCCCATCGTGCCGGCTCGCTGTCATCTTTAGGAGGCACCGGGAACTGAACCTGGGACCTCCCATGTGGTAGGTGGGAACCCAATTGCATGAGCCAAATCCCCTTTCCATCTCCCTTATTTTTGAAAGGTTTCGCTGGATGTAAAATTCTTGGTTGGCAGTTTTTTTCTTTTAGTGCTTTAAATGCTTCATCACACTGCCTCTTGCCTCTGTGTTTTTTTAATGAGAAAATAGCACTCAATCTAATTGAGGCTCCCTTGTACATAACATGTTTCTTTTCCTTTGAAGCTTTCAGAACTCTCTCCTTGACTTTGGCATTGGATAATTTGATTACTATGTATCTGGGCATGATTCTCTTTGAGTTATCCTGTTTAGAGTTCATTGGGCTTCTTGAAAGTGCATATTCATGTCTTTTGTTAAATTCGAGGAGTTTCCTGCCATTATTTATTTGAGTATTCCTTCTGCCCCTTTCTCTCTTTCTTCTCTTTTTTGGGACTCCCAAAATGCATATATTGGTATTCTTGATGGATTTCCACAGGTCTCCTAGGTTCTGTTCCTTCTTTTTTCTTTCTACTTCTCAGCCTGAATCATTTCAGTTATCTTGCATTTGAGATCACTGATTCTTTCTTCTGCCACTTCCATTCTGCTGGGAAGTTTTCATTTCAGTTATTGTGTACTTCAGTTTCAGTATTTCTCTGGACAGATTCCCATATTCATTCATTGTTTTCCTCATATCCTTTAGGTATTTCTCCATGTTTTCCTTTTTCTTCTTGAGTATATAGAGGATCATGTTTTTAAAGCCTCTGTCTGGGTAAGTCCAAAGTCTTGTCCTCTTAATTGATGTTTTCTGGATTTTTATCTTGTTCTTTTGAATGCTCCATCATTTCCTATTTCTTTGTTTGCCTTTTAATCTTTTGTTGCACACTGTGTATTGTAATACTTTAAAGTGTTAACTTTAGGATTTAGTCCCTGAACTGTCTAGGCCTTAAGTTTGTGTCTAATTAGTGAGAGATTTTCTTGAATGCCAGGAGCTAATCAAAACAAACAAACCAAGTCAAAAAACCACCTTTCACTGCCTTTGCAATTCGGCCTTCCTTTGCTAATTGTCTCATTCAGAGCTTATTCCTCCTATTAAGTAGTTTAAGGACAAATATGAGAATGTTCTCTTATGAACTATAACAAATATATAATACTAATATACAGTGTTAATAATCAGGTGGGTTGGGGGAAAATACACCAAATGTAAGATATAGCTATAGTTAGTAGTAATTTTTTTTGTTTTTAGGAGGTACTGGGGATTGAACCTGGGACCTCATACATGAGAAGCAGTCTCTCAAACCACTGAGCTACATCTGCTCCCCAGTAGTAATATTTTGATGATGCCATTTTATAGTTTGTAACAAATGTTTCACAACAATGCAAGATGTTGGTCGTGGGGAGATGTATGGAAGCCTTGTGTGATGATATGCATATTTGTTTTGTAAATTCAACAACTTTTACTATACACTTATTGTTTATCTCTGTTCATACTTCAATAAAATTTTATTTTAAAAAATTTAGCCCAAGGCAAATGGGAAGTACAGGTTCCTCTCTGTCTTACCCGAGCCTATGTGGGGCCAGAGCTGAGGATCTTGTTTCTTTTCCTGGGCTTGTGCTTGCTAAAGCCCTGATAAATTCCCCATCTCCAATTACAGGAGTTGGAGTGAATGCCTTCTCTACTCCCTTTGAAATAGACCTTTTCCCCCTCTTGGGTGCTTTCTTTAGTGACTTATTGCAGTAGTCCTTTGCCCCAGGCCTCATCAACTAAATTGTTTCTCACACTGTCCTAGCTGTCTACAAAGCACTTCTCTTTCCTCAGGACAAACTCTGGGAGGGTGAGCCTAGGACAAGTTCCCTGGCTCAGTCTCTCAGACCTCCATCCAGTAGATTAGCACTAATGTGTGTGCACTGCAGTATGCAAACTAGGGCCTCCCTGCTCCCTCTGGAACAGGGCCAGGAACCCACAATGGGAGCACAAGCTGGCTCCACCCTGTGTTGTGGAAGGGTTGGGGGTAGGGCCAGCAAAGGCACCTGGAGCTTCTTCTGTGGCTTTTGAAACTGTTTTCTTAACTCAGCACTGCCCAGGTGATGCAGTCCTTTAACTGTTTTCCATAACTTTGAGGAAGGTTACTGTCTTTAAGATTCTTCTGCTGCCTTTGCCCTGTGCTCTCAAAGCCAGCCCCAGCAATCTGAAGAAAATGATCAAAGGTAGAGATGGGTATTTATTGCAATTTACCAGCCTCTTCCTCTAGCTCTTCCCTGGAGACTACACAGTGTCTTACTAGATTCTGAAGTTTCAAAGCAGTTGATTCAGACAGTTCCTGCCAGTTCAACACTTGTTTAGGTGGAGGGACCAATTCCTGGAGCTTCTTGCAATTCCCTCCCTCATCTTGGCTCTTGATGGCAAAGAAAACCTGCTGAGTTTTGGCAAGTCTTCCATCTGTCTCTTGGCCTGGGAAGACAACACCACAGCCTCTGCTGCAGGGCCACAGCACGTCCCTTTTCAGACACGCTACAGCTGACCTGATAGATGTCCACTCAGCTCCTGTACTACCCTCACTAAAGGCCACCAGCTCTTCTCAGTCCTGTCCATGTAAGAGAGTAGCAGAGGGAATCCCAGGGTTTAAACTGAGGCCCTATCTCTCTGCCGGTCTACAGAGTATCTGGACT
>JAQZBX010073214.1:0-14954 GCA_029593785.1 Cabassous unicinctus | reverse complement strand
AATTCTAATGCTCTAAAAATGCCCTACATTCCATCAATTTTATTCTTCCATGCCCCTCCCCTCAGAACCTATGGTAAACACAAAGTTTCAATTTTTGAAGTATCAGATTCATAATTACTTGTAATAATATTGAGGGCTTGACATATTGGTATGTTTTCTTTTATTAGGCATTGCCTATGTTCTCAAAGGAGTCTTGTCTGTTCCCATGGTGAATATGTCTATCATTTTGCAAATACCATGCAGTTTTGACCACTGTAGCTTTGCACCTGTGTTTTAAAGTCAGATAGTATGTTTCCTCCAATTTCATTTTTCTTTTTTGATATGTTTTTGACTATTCAGTGACCCTTGCTCTTCCAAATAATTTTTATAGTTAGGTTTTCCAATTCAATAAAAAATGGTGGTGTAATTTTTATTTTTTTTTGAATTAAATCTGTAAACCACTTTGTGTAGGATAGACATCATAATAATATTTCATTTTCTTATCCCTGAACAGGGACAATTCTTCCATTTTTTTTAGGTCTTCTTTGATATCCTTTAACAATGTTGGGTACTTTTCTGCATACAAGATCTGTACATCTTCAGTTAAGTTTATTCCTATCTACTTGATTCTTTTAGTTGCTATTGTAAATGGATTTTTTTCTTGATTTCTTCCTCAGATTGCTCATTATGGGTGTATAGAAATGCTACTGATTTTTGCACATTGATCTTATATCCTGCACTTTATCGAACTCATTTATTTGCTCTATAAGCTTTATTTTAGATTTACTAGGGCTTTCTTTGTATAGGATCATGAGGTTTGCAAATAGTGAAATTTTTACTTCTTCCTTTCCAATTTGGATGCCTTTTATATATTTTTCTTGTCTCAGTGTTTGAGCAAGTACTTCTAAGACAATGTTAAATAAGAGCTGTGAAGTGGGCATCCTTTTCTTGTTCCAGATGTTAGAGAGAAAGCTTTCATCATTTCATCATTGAATATGATGTTGCCTATGGCTATTTCGTTTATACCCTTTATCATTTTGAAGAAGTTTTCTTCTATCCCAATCATTTGAAGTGTTTTTTTCAGGAAAGCGTGCTGTATTTGGTCCAAAGCTTTTTCTGCATCAATGGAGATGACCATGTATTTTTTTCTTTGATCTGTTAATGTGGTGTATTACATTGCTTTTATTATCTTATATTGAGCCATCCTTGCATACCAGGCATGAAAACCACTTGCTGATGATGTGTAATTCTTTGGATGTATTGTTGAATATGATTAGCAAGTATTTCATTGAGGATTTTAGCATCTAGGTTCATTAGAGAGATTGGTCTATAGTTTTCCTTACTTGTGGTGTCTTTGTGTGGCTTTAATATTAGGGTGAGGATTGGCATAATAGAATTGGTTAGGCAATGTTACCTCTACTTCGATTTTTTGGAAGAGTTTAATTGGCATTGGTGTTAGTTCTTTCCAGAATAATTGGCAAAATTCATCTGTGAAACCATCTGGTCCTGTGCTCTTCTTAGTTAGGAGGTTTTTGATGACTGATTAAATCTCGTTACTTGTGATTGGTCTGTTGATCTCATCAGTTTCTTCTTTCCTCAGTGTAGGCTGCTTGTATGTTTCTAGAAATTTGTCCATTTCATCAAGGTTATTCATCTTTTTGGCATACAATTTTTCAAAGTATCCTCTTTGAAGTGGTCAGTGGTGATAGCCCTTATTCATTTATTATTTTGTGTATTTGCCTCTTTTCTCTTTTTTTCTTTGTTAATCTAGCTAAGGGTTTGTCAATTTTATTAATCTTCTCAAATAACCTACTTTTGATTTTGTTATCTTTTTCTAGTATTTTCTTACTTTCAATTTCTTTAACACTGATCTAATCTTTGTTATTTTGTTGTTTCTACTTGCTTTGGGATTAGTTTGTTGTTCTTTTTATAATTTCTCCTTTTGTGCAGTTAGGTCTTTGATTTTAGCTCTTTTTTTCTTGTTTAATATAGTCATTTTTGACTATAAATCTCCCTCTCAGGACTGCTTTTGCTGAATCCCATAGGTTTTGGTATGTTGTATTGTCATTTTTATTCATTTCAAGGTAGATACTGATTTCTTTTACAATTTCCTACTTGACCCACTGTTTTTCTAAGACTGTGTTGTTTAACTTCCATGTATTTGCACCTTATCTGGTTCTCTGTCCCTTACTGATTACCAGCTTCTTTCCACTGTGGTGAGAGAAATTACTTTGTATCATTTAAATCTTTCTGAATTCATTGAGAGTTGTTCTGTGGCTTAGCACTTGGTCTATCTTGGAGAATGATCCATGTGTGCTCGAGAAGAATGTATATACTGCTGTATTTGGATGTAATGTTACATATATGTCTGTTATGTCTAGATCCTCTAACATATTATTCAAGGTCTCTGTTTCTTTATTGATCTTCTATTGAGATATTATTTCTAATGGTCATAATGGTGTATTAAAGATGCCCACTATAATTGTAGAGGTATCTATTTCTTCCTTTAGATTTCCAATGATTCCCTCATGTATTTTGAGGTGACCTGGTTGAGTGCATAAGTGTTTATGTTTGTACCTTCTTCTTGATAAAATACCCCTTTATTAATATATTGTGTCCTTTTTTGTCTCTTACAACAGTTTTGCATTTAAAGTCTATTTTGTCTGATACTAGTATAGTTTTTCCTGCCCATTTTTGGTTATTGTTTGCATGCAAAATTGTTTTCCAAACATTCACTTGCAAACTCCTTGCATCCCTGGTTTTAAGGTAAGTTTCTTATTGATAGCATATAGATGGGCCATATTTCCTTATCCATCCTGCCAATCTGTTTCTCTTGATTAGAGAGTTTAATCCATTACCATCAATATTATTATTTTCAAGACATTACTTACATTAGCCATATTTTATTTAAAATCATATATATATATATATGTCACAAGTCATTTTTATTTCTCTTTTTAGTTTTAGTTATTCTTACAAATAATCTTAATTCTGACACTCTTCTCCAACCCTCTCTCTCTCCTCTTCATTTTTCCTTTCAACCTGCAATATTTGTTGAAGGGCAGGTTTCTTGTTGACAAACTCTCTTAATTGTTGTTTATCTTTGAATATTTTGCACTCTCCTTCATTTTTGAATGCCAGCCTTGCTGGCTACCGAATTCTTGGTGTAAGTTTTTTTTTTTTTTTTTTCAGCACCTTGAATATGTCATACCACTGCCTTCTTGCCTCTATGGTTTCACAGGAGAAATCAACATTTAATCTTATTGAGCTTCCCATGTATGTGGTGGATCTCTTTTCTCTTGCTGCTTTCAGTATTCTCTCTTTGTCTCTAATGTTAGACTATTTGATAAGTATATGTCTTGGGGTAAACCTGTTAGATTTTTCACTGTTTGGGGTGTGCTGCACTTCTTGGACATGTATATCAATGTCCCTCAAAAGAGTTGTGAAATTTTCAGCCATTGTTTCCTCCAATGCTCCTTCTACCCCCTTTCCCTTATCTTATCCTTCTGGGAGCCTATAATGTGTATGTTTGTGAATTTCAAGTTATCATTCAAGTCCCTAAGTCCCTGATGAATTTTTTCTATCCTTTTATCTATCTGTTCTATCTGTCTGATTTCAGATGTACTGTCTTTGACATCACTGATATTTTTCCTCTGCCTGTTCAAATCTGCTAGGTGCTTCCAGTATATTTTTCCTTTCTTACATTGTGCCATTCATCACCATTGGATCTGTTATCTTTTTCTGTGTATTTATAATTTCTTCAGTATGCTCCCCCAGTTTCTTTGTAATATCCTTTATCTCTTCCTTCACTTCTTTAAGTTTTTTTCATGATATTTGTTCAGATATCTCTGATTAGTTGTTCCACATTCTATGTCTCTTCCTGTTCTTTAGTTTGTTAATTACACTGGGCCATGTTTTCCTGTTTTTTAGTATTGCTTGTAATTTTTTGTTGGTGTCTAAGCATCTCTTTACCTTGATGGGCTTATTAGGTTGATTAGCTTGTCTTTCTACTCTAGGGTTTTATTTTGTTGTTTATTGTGTGTTTGGTAAGGTTCCTTTTTGACACTTGGTTCTTCTTATTCTATATCTTTGCTGTTGTCAGTGTTCCCTTTAAAAAATCAAGACCAGAAAAAGGAAAGAGATAAGAAGAAAATAAGAATGATAACAATAATAATAATTACAAAGGTAGAAGAGGAACCATACAAGAGCTAGGAAAATAAATAGGTAATATGAGTTAAAAATCATAAAATATACAAAGGAATAAGAATTTAAAAGTTGGAGTAGAAAAAATAAAACATGAAAAAATAGAGGAAAAAAATAGAATGAATTAGAAGGCCGGAAGAGAAGAGAGGAAAGGAAATACATAAATACATAAAGAGAGAGAGAGAAATAAATAGAAAATAAAGGCTAAACAAGAAGAGGTGGAATGAGAGAAAAACAACAGAAGATAGAATATAGAAAAATGAAGGAAAGACAAGAAATAAAGTAGGCAGAAAAAATAAGTAAAAGAAAATGGAAACAAAGAAAGGGGAAAGACAACAAGAAACAAAACATCAAAAAAACATGAGGAAAATCAGCCTTCCCTCTTAGGCCCATAAGGAGATTCTCAGGCTGCCAGTACTGAACAATCAATCACCCAGCAGCTTGCCTTCTACAGGTTATGCCCCTGGTTATAATGAATAAAATAAAAAAAATAAATAAATAAGGAACCAATAAAAAATAAAAAATAACAGATGCAATAATACCTAAAACAAGATACCAACTGAGTGTCTGATAACCCAGTTGATTTCCTTCTCTTAGGAGGTATCAGGAATCAAACAAGGGACCTCATATATGCAAGGCAGGAATTCCTCCCCTGATCTACAGGTGCTCCACAGGTTAAGTAGGCTTTTGAAAGCTTATCTGGGTCATCCTGCTCCCATTTTCTCAGGCATGTTGTGCTTCTAAGAGTTTGCTGAAGCTGGATTGTTAAGTAACTGTCCCTGCCCTCTTACTGATCTAGTTTTTCTCTCTCCCAGGGCAGCTGGGTATGACAACCTGCCTGCTCAGATCTCCCCTTCCCTCTCCCTGGGCCACTTCAGTGATGGTTTGGGTCTTTATTTGAGATTCAAAATGTTCTCAGATGACCAAACTCACTGAAAAGAAATAACTCTCCACCCTTCTTTGCAGGAAATGTTCCCTGCCACTCAGTTAGCTGCAATGAACCAGGGGTTTTACCAAGTCTATTTGCCTTGGGGAGAGGACATATATGTCATTTACAGCCACAGGTGTGAGTAACTCATGATTTTCCTTTGGTTTCTTCATCTGTCTTGCTCCCTCCTGGATGATGTGCAACACTTTCCTGTTCTAAAGATCCCCAAAGCTGCTCCCTTGGGTAGGTTTTAGCCCTTTCTCCATTGTTTTTTTTGTGAAAAACTTGAGCTCTGCCTAACTACTTCAATGTCATCTTCCCGGAAGTCCCCCCATAATATCTTCTTGTACACATTTTTATTTCTGTGGGAACAATGGTAATGATCCCCCATTTCATTCTGGTTTTGGTCGTGTTCTCTCTTTTTTCATTGTTAATATGCCTAAAGTTTTGTTAATTTATTGATCTTTTCTAAGAACCAACTTTTGCTTTTGTTGATTCACTTTACTCTTTTTTTATTCTCTTTTTCATTTATTTCTCATATAGTCTATGTTGTTTCTTTCATTCTGCTTTTTGGTGTTTATTTTGCTGTTAATCTTCTTGGTCTTACAGTTTCTTGGTTAGGTCTGTTATTTGGGACCTTTCTTCTTTTAAATGTAAGCATTTAAAATTATAGAGTTTTTTCTCAACACTGTCTTTGCCTCATCACAAAATGTTTTCATTTTCATTCATTTCAACATATTTCTTAATTTCCCTTACAATATTGGCTATTTTAGAGTACCAATACTTAATTTGTGCCTTTTCCATTTCTCCCTCCATTATAGATTTCTAGCTTCATTCAGCTTTGATTGGAGGAGACACATTGTATATATATATGTGTGTGTGTGTTATAACATATGATCTTTCCTGGAAAATGATCCATGAACAGTAGAGAAGAATGTATATTCTGCTGCTGCTGGGTGAAATGTTTTATATATGTCTTTTAGGTTTAGTTACTTTATGATATTGTTGGTTTCTATTTCCTTGTGTTCTTCTGCTTAAATGTTCTATCCTTTATCGAAAGTGATGTATTAAAATCTTCTACTATTAATGTGAAATTGCTTATTTATTTTTCAAATGAGCCAATATTCAGTTCAGATATTTTGATGCTATGTAGTTAGGTGTATCTATATTTATAATTGTTATTACTTCTTGTTGAATGTAGTCATTTATCAGTATATAATAACCTTCTTTTTCCCTTGTTACAGTTTTTAACTTAAAGCATTATTTACCTGATATTACTGTATGTACCCTAGCTCACTTTTCATTACTTTTTGCATGGTATTTTATATATATATATATATATATATATATATCCTTTCACTTTCAACCTGTTTATTTCTTTGAAGTTTGAAATTAAGGTGAGTCTCTTAAAAGAACACATAGTTGTTTTTTCCTTTTTTTAGCCACTCTGCTAATATCTGCCTTTTATTTGGAGAATTTAATCCATTTATTTACATTCTAAGTAACTACTGATAATGCAGGCTTTATTCTGCCATTTTCCTATTTAGTAACTTTTTTGAATCTTAATTCTTCCATCAAGGCTTATTTCATATTTATTTCCTTTTATTTCTTGTACCATATTGAGTCCATTCTCATATCTTTCTGGATATATTTTTCATATAATTTCTTTGTGCTTCCTAAGGAGATAAAATTTAACATCCATTTGCCATTTTGGCCTTTGCTATGAGCGTAATATTCAGGTGCTTCTTCATTTCCCTCTGTACTGATTGCAAAGTCACCAAACTGCCTGGGATGCTCAGTTTAAGCATGAAGACCCATGAATGATAGAACAAATGAAAAGGAGACATGTGACCTTACTGTACTACTAAGCTACAGTGGTCAAAATTACATGGTATTGGACTCTCTCTGCCTAGAGGAGGTCACACCAAATCTTGGTGTATATTTCTGTCTTTTTCTCCCATTTCTCAGCAAGCTCTGTTCTTTCCCCCATTTCCCAAATAAATTCTTTACTTACTGGTCTGAAAAAATAACAAACTAAATAGTACTGGCACAAGGCAGACACACCGACTAATAGAAGCAAATTGATAGTTTTGATATAGATCCTCAAATATATGTTCAACTGATATTTAACAAAGCTACTAAGCCCACTCAAGTGGGACAGAATGGCTTCTTCAACAAATGGAATTGGGAGAAATAAATATGCATTTCCAAAAGGATGAGAGAGGATCAATATCGCATGCCCTATACAAAAAATTCACCCAAGATGTATCAAAAACCTAAATATAAGAGCCAAGATGATAAAGCTCCTGGAAGATAATGAAGGGAAGAATCTACAAAATCTTGTAGTAGGAAATGGTTTCATAAACTTTAAACCCAAAGCACAAGCAACAAAAGATAAAGTAGATAAATGGAACTCCTCAAAATTAAAACTTTTGTGCTTCAAAAGAGTTTGTAAAACAAAAAAAAGTGAAAAAAAAGTGTGTCAGGAAAGTGAAAAGGTAGCCCACTCAATGGGAGAAATATTTAGTAACTGTTTATCCAATAAGAGCCAAATATCCAGCATATATAAAGAAATCCTACATCTCAAAAATAAAAAGACAAACAATCCATTTTTTAAAAATGGGCAAAAAATTTGAATAGACACTACTCCATAGAAGAAATACAAATGGCTAAAAAGCACATGAAAAGATGTTTAACATCACTACCTATTAGGGAAATGCAAATCAAAATCACAGTGAGATATCATCGTGCATTCTTTAGACTGGCAGTTATTTAAAAACAGAACTACAAGTGTTGGAGAAGATGTGGAGGAAATGGAACCCTCAACCACTGCAAGTGGGAATGTAGAATGGTGCAGCTACTGTGGAGAACAATTTGATGGTTCCTTAGAAAGCTAACTATAGAACTACCATATGATTTAGAAATCTCATTTATGGATATATAAACCAAAGAATTGAAAGCAGGGGCATGAACAGATATATGCACACCAATGTTCATAATGGCATTATTCACTATTGCTAAAAGTTGGAAGCAGCCCAAGTGTCCATCAACAGATGAATGGGTAAACAAATTGTAGTATATACATATAAAGGGGTAATGCTCAGCTGTAATCAGTAATGCAGTATTAACACATGGGAAAACATGGATGAATCTTGAAGACCTTATGTTGAGTGAAGTAAGCCAGTCACTGAGGTACAAATATTAGATGACCTTACTAACATAACTTAAGCAAATTGAGCAGAATTGCAGAGCTAGAGTCTGGAGTATAGTTTATATGGAGACAGAAACAGCTGATGTGCAATATTGGCAAAATCTATGATAAGGTGGAAGGGAGTGGTGGGGAGTGAATGGGGGTGATAGTGGTTCAGTAATGTGATTTGATTCAATGGTGAAGAAATGTGAGGGGGGTTGGGTGTGGGGTTTGGTTGGGCTTTCCATGGAAATGGGGGAAGGGTTGGAGGAAGAAGCAGATGAACTCTGAGGATTTGCCTGTCTGTGGCAAAAACTACAATGGTGGGAATGTTCTTTTGGCAAATATGGTGGGGGAGGGTTACTAGTGCAGGCCATTGGAGGTGGGAGGATAGGCAGAATAGGGTGTACCTGGGGAATGCTTTTATGGAATATGAAAATGCTCATCTTGTCATAGTGTGTTATCTCATTGGATGAGGACCCACACAATAAACAAGAAATATTAAACTCCCTCCCTGGGTAGTCCTGCTATATTCTCAATTAGAAAGGAAAGAATCTCTCAAGAACATAAGCAGTACCAAATAGAAAACAGACCAATATATCAATCCCTCAGTATTATTGCACGTAACTATTAACCTTATTCTTATAAAAATGACACTTATTGATCACCATATGTTCCAAGGGAAGAGGGAAGTCAGTTTTAAGGAATTGGAATTGTTCTGCATAATATTGCAATGCAGATACAGGCCTTTTAAAATTTTGTCAAAACGTATAAAAATGTACTTTACAAAATATAAATCATAATGTAAACCATTGACCATGGTTACTAACAATGCTTTAATATTTCTACATCAGTTGTAACAAATGTACCATACACAAGTAAAATGTTATTAATAGGGGAGAATGCAAGAGGGTCATGCCATTAGGTATGGGGAATTCCCTATATTTTCTCTGTGGCTTTTCTGTAACCTAAATCTTCTTGGAGATAAAGTGAAAAAATAAGACACTGGGGGAACATATGGAAGAAGTTTTCACTCTACATACAAGACAACAGAACTTATGGTGATGAAAGCACACACAAATTTTTTAAAATTTACTTTTAATTTTTATTTTTGTATTTTATTTGTTATTTTAAAAATTATTATTGTATTTTCTTATCATTTTTATTTTGTATTGCAGAAGGGTCACAACTGTAGCAGGGGAAGATCACTGGTGTGGGCTGTCAATGATGGGTGGATATGTCAGCAGGGGTGCACTTGTGGCATGCCTCTATAGTATATAAATATGTTCAAATGATTATGGGGCATTGTCTCAGTGAGAGAAGACCCAAACAATAACCCAAAGAATATTGAATTTCCATTCTAGGAAGCCTTGCTACATTCTCTCAAAAAGTGCCAAAGATTCCTTGAAACATGGACAGTGCCTAAAAAAGGGGTACAGGCCATTACAGCAGGCTTTGATATTGATAGTTGTATATATGAACCTTGTTCTTGTGAAATTGAAACTTAGCCTAGTATTATATATTGCCTAAAAGATACCTCCTGAAAGCTTCCTTCATGCTCAAATGTGGCCTTTCTTAAGCCAAAATCAGCCTATAAGCACATTACCTTCCTCCAGGTGTGTGAAATGACTTCCTGGGATGAGCCTCCCTGGCACAGAAGGATTATTACCAAATGCAAATTGATAATATATTTAGAAAAAGATCTTGACAAAAAGGGAGAAATAATAAATAGAAATGAGTTTTTATGGTTAAAAGATTTCAAAGTGAGTCGGGAGATCAAACCAGAGGTTAAGCTTATGCACATCTAAGCAGTATCAGAGAAACGAGCCCCAGGAAAGAGACAAGACTTATCTCAGTCTATAGCTGATATTGGAAGAAGCTGGGAACACGGAGCCTTAAGAGGAAGAGGAAGGCTGAATCCTTGCAGACATCGGCAGTCACCTTCCTCCAACAAGTGGCAACAAACTTTGGGGAGGGAAGTAACTTATGATTTATGTCCTGGTAACTGTAAGTTTCTACCTCAAATGAATACCCTATATAAAAGCCGACAGATTTCTGGTATTTTTGCATCAGCACTCCTTTGACTGAGTAATACACCTAGGCACAAAGGAATCTGTGTGAGGAAAAAAAGAATGAAAACAATGAGTTTTGCCATAATTTGCCCTGATGTTAGTCATTCCCTTTAAGTGTAATGAGTATGAAAGCCTTTTGTTGCATATTCAACCTCATGTGATATACCTGAGAATGAATACTTGAGAGAAACCATTTGGATTTAATGAATGTGGGAAATTTATATTCACATCAAAGAAACCATGCATGAGTAAAACCCTGTGTTTATAAGGAATGTTGGAAAGCTTTCAGCCAGGCATTAAATCTCATTGAGCATGAGAATATTCAGACATAAACAGTATTCTAATGAACATTGGAATGCTTTCATCTGAAGCAAAACCTCATGGAGTATGAGAAAATTCATACTAAGGAGAAAACATATAAGTGTCCTGAATATAGTAAACCTGATCTTTACTATCATCTTTACTCCACATTTGTAAAACCATTCAGAGGAACAATCATACAAATGTAATAAAGGTAGGAAAGCTTTCAACCAGATAGTAAACTTCTGCATTCATCAGAAATTTCATGCTCGAGAGAAAATATATAAATGTGGGAAAGCTTTAATTCAAATGTCAAACCTTAGACATAAGAGATTACATACTGGAAAAAAAAAATCCTGCATGTAAGGAATGTGAAAAAACCTTCAATCACAAATCATATCTCACAGATATGAAAAAACAATATTCATGTAAAGCTTCCATAAAATGTTTCAGCCTAAACAATAACTCATTAAACATAAGAGCATCCATATGGAGAAAAACCCTATAAAAGCAGTGGATGTGGAAAAGCCTTTAACCAGAAGGAAAACCTCATCACCCATCAGAAAGAAAAAGCTTATAAATGTAATGGATGTGGGAAAGTGTTCATTCAGAAATCAAGCCTCATTACACACTAGAGAAGACATACTGGAGAGAAATCCTATATATGTAAGAAATGTAGAAGAGCCTATTCTCAGATCACATCACTTATTTTACATGTGAGTAATTTCATTACATATGAAAATACAAGTGATACTTATGAATGTAAGGTAAGCATTCTCTCAATGATCATCTCCTATTATACATGTTAGAAGTTATACAGTTCAGAAAACTTATGATTGTGATTATTGTGGAAAAACCTTTTTTCAGTACTCAACTCTTGCTTTACATGCTACAATCCATACAGGTGAAAAGCCTTACCAGTATAGTTATTGTGGAAAGCTTATAGCCAGAGGTCACACCACATTAGACATCAGAGAACCCACACTCATTAAGAATGCTTTGAATTCCTAGACTAATAAAGACCTTCAGCAGATTCATAACACATTAACAAATTCTTTCTAAAAGAATATACATGAATATGGGAAAGCCTTTTAAAGAAATCCAGAACTTATATCCAATAATATTCATGAGGAGAAAGAGGATTAATAAATTGGAAACATGTGTCCTCCACAAATTCATAGCATACTTTATTGTTGTTCAATTTTTAGAAGCCTTATCTTTTAAAGGCAGGAACAAGTATCATACCTCTATACCTTTGCTGCTAATCATGGTCCTGAAGAGAGGTTCTAGCTCCTGCAGTAAAATGAAGGAAAAAGTAGTATGAAAATTAAAAAGGAAGGGACAGGTTTAGGTTATATGATACCCTATGTAAAGCTAAAATTCTTAAAATTCTTTGGTATTGATGCATTAATAGTTATGTGGAATAGAAAATGTTGTCAAGAAACATGTCCAGGAATGTGTGGGATCTTGGTATGTGAAAGAAATGACATCACAAGTCAAGAAGGAAGTGATGGCCTATTCAAAAACTGAATTCTTGGTAATTGGCTCTCCATATGAGGAAACATAATTAGATCCCTGTCATTTATTATATTTAAAAATAAATTTTCAGACATTAAAGAATAAAATACAGAAAACAAAACTCTAAAACTATTAAAATGAAATATAGGAAAATGCTCTTATTATGTTCTAAGAATATACTTTAGAATAACTAACATGGGTGCAAAGAACTATATATTATGTGGTCAGTACATGACAATTTGTAGTAAAACTTGTGCAAAAAGATTGTAGGAGCTACCAGTATGGGAATGCGTGAATAAAGGGTGTTCTATTTACAAAATGAAAAAATTGTAGAACAGTTTAAATATGACAAAACAAATATATATATATATTATATATATAATATATATTAGCAAAAATTACAAGTATTTGAGTGAAAAAATCAAGACATGGAATGATGCACATCCTATGCTGCACACTTGTAAATTTTAATAAAACACTAACAAAGGCCAATACTATGTATTGATTATGTCTCCATATGTTTGTGGAGTAAAGAACAAAAAATAGTTTGAAGCTAAAAAAATTAATGTATACATAATATATAATAGGCTTTTAAAAATTGATACCAACTTAACTTCAACAGCATATATATACACTGTTCCTTTCCTCCTCTGTCTGCATACCTTAATTTTTTTGGTACTTGTTACAAATTTTGTCTTTGTACCTTTTTTATCCAAAATCATAGATTTATCTTTATATTTTATTAATTTGATTTTTAATAATAAGAAGTGGAATTACATATGCCCAAAATACAACACCTTCACCATAGGTCTTTATATCTTTATGCTGCCTTGATTCATTGTCTAGAGTCTTCCTTTTTTTTTTTCCTGAAGGACTCTTTAAGTTATATTTTTATCCTTGAATTGTATAATCTCTTTATATAAAATGGATATAAAACCCTTAGTAGGTATGTTATTTCCAAATATTTTCTCACATTGAATAGGCTGCCATTTAATTTTCATGTCAAAGTCTTTTGAAGAACAATAGTGTTTAATTTTATCTATTTTTTCTTTGTTGCTCAAGCTGTGGGTGTAAAGTTTAAGAAATTACCACATGCCACAAGATCTTGAAGATGTTTTCCTACATCTTCTTCTGAAAGTTTTATGATTGTCACTTTTATATTTAGGTTCTTGATCCATTTTGAGTTAATTTTTGTATAAGGTGTTGATAGGATCCACTTTCTTTATTCTGGATATGGATATCCAATTCTCCCAGAACAATTTGTTGAATAGACTGTCCTGTCCTAGCTGGGTGGGCTTAACAGCCTTGTCAACAATCACTTGACTGTAGATGTGAGGTTCAATTTCTGAGTTCCCGATTGAGTTCTGTTGGTCAATCTGTCTATCTTCATGATAGTACCTTGCTGCTTTTTCCAATGTAGCTAAGTGATAATATTTAAAGTCAGGAAATGAGAGTCCTCCAACTTTGTTCTTTATGTAAGATATTTTTGGCTATTTTTGCCTCCTCAGCTTTTCAAATTTTTTTTTTATTTAGAAACCTTATTGAAGTATATCACTCATACATAAACATTGTAGCCCTTGGACAATTTGATGTAATTATGAATTCCAAAAATATAATTGGATCATGCTTGTAAACTGGTTTGCTAATCTGGGCATGATAAAGTTATGATTAGGGCATTAACTGGGCCACATCAGTAAGGCACTGAGCCCCACCCCTTGGTGGGTGGGGGAATCAAATATAAAAGGCAAGGCAAAAGGCAGAGAGAGCAGTTTTGATGGTGCAGTTTTGAAGATGGAGAGAAGGCCCCAGGAGAAGAGAAGTGAGCCATTCACCTGATAGTCTACAGCTGACCTTGTAGAAGAAACAGAGGAGCTAAGCCCAGAGAGAAATGTAGTCCCAGGAAGAGAGGAACCCAAGAAGCCTGAACCCTGGCAAATGTTGGCAGCTGTCTTGCTCCAACACATGGCAATGGACTTTGGTGAGAGAAGAAATTTACACTTTATGGCCTAGTAACTGTGGACTTTTACCCCAAATAAATACCCTTTATAAAGACCAACCCATTTCTGGTATTTCGCATTAGCACCCCTTTGGCTGACTAATACACATACATAAAAAATAAGTGTATTGTAAAGTTGTGAACCTACAAAAAAACAATGCAAAATAACATACTGGGCTCCCACACCACCACCAATACCTTGCATGGCTGTGAAACATTTTTAACAAATGATGAAAGAGCATCCTCAAAATTTTACCACCAACCAAAGTATATTATATTTACTGTATTTTCCCCAACCCATCCCATTATTATTATTATTATTTTTACATGAACAATAAGTGTATAGTAAAAGTTGTGAATTTACAAAGTAAACGTGTATAATATCATATAGGTGTTCCATACGCCAACCCACCACCAACACCTTGCATTGTTGTGAGATATTTGTCACAAATGATGAAAGAATATTGTCAAAATCTTATTACTAACTATAGTCCATATTTTACATTTGGTTTATTTTCCCCCCAACCCATTCTATTATTATTTTTTTAAAGATATTTTTATTTAAAAAGTTGTGAACTTACAAAACAGCCATGTGCATGTACAAAATTCTGATACAACATCCTTCCATCATAACACCCAGTGTGGTGGAATATTTGTTACAGACTGTGAGATAATATCATCAGTCTATTTCCACTAACCATGGTCCATAGTCTACATTGGGCACACTTCCATACTTCCCCATTATCAACCCAGTACATTTTTGGCATA
>JAQZBX010073213.1:0-14949 GCA_029593785.1 Cabassous unicinctus | reverse complement strand
ATATATATATATATATAACAAATAACATTTATGTAAACAAATGCAGATATATGCATATGTATTTATATATCATTTTACAAATATTGGTATGTATTGTGAAAAATTTGATTTTTACCCACAATAAAAAAAAAAAGATTGAAGGGTAATATAGGAAATTCTAAAAACATAAAGAAGGGGAAAAAAATCTTTGCAACTCAGAAATAAACTTATAAACAGCAAAAAAAAAAAATCTCTACCTGCATGTCAAAGGTCACCCAGGGCTTATCTAGTTCGATGTACCGTGGAGAAGTTGTCCAAGGAGCCACTTTTGCCCCAGGTCCCCTCAGTCCTCCTGGTAGCCCTTGTCATTAGGGCCCTGGGCCGTGCTCCACCCCCATTTCAGGATTCAGCATACTCCTGAGACCAATGGCCTGCTTTCCCGCATTGAGGGCGTGAATGTGGGGGCTCCTTACAGGGTTGAGGTGGTTTAGGGCAGTCTTTCTGCCCGTGGCCATGCTTTCCACAATTGAGGCAGGACCTCGATGTTGTGGAGCCGAAGCCTGGGTGACCTTGATGTGGCTGGCTGCGGCCTATGGAGATGCCACAAGGTGAGCCCTTCTCCTGTCTCTCCTGACCTTTCACTCCTTGATGGCCTTGTGGTTGTCAAAGAAGGAAAAAGCTGCTTCTAAAGGAGAAACTCGCTCTAACAGTTTTTATATTGAGCTAAATCTGCCAGAGAGAAAGGAACATTGACTCTAATGGCTTCCACTTCTTTATTTGTTACTTCTTTATTTTGTTGAGGCCTTTCTTCGGACCCCTGGTAGGGTGAAAAGATGTTCTGCTCTCAGTGACTCCTGCTGAACTAGCCGCGGGTACATGAAGTGGCGGTGGTTTCACTTACTGAGCATAACACAACCTGAGAGATCCATTTAAACTCATGTCCTAGTATAGAGGCATAAAGAGTTGGACGTATGGGATCTCTGACTCCTCCCCCTCTCTCTAACCCAGGAGGTCTAACGCAAAATAGGGTCATAATTTAGAGTGATGTTAGCAGGCAATTTTTGGCCATTTTCAAGGTCTAAGAGAAAAGAAGCACTTTATTAACCAAGCAACTAAAACAATATTAACCAAGCAACTAACACAAACAATTTTATTAGTCAGCTGACCTGGAGTTCCAGAGTCTGAGTCTGACAAAACTTTCACCCCTCCAAACTGAAGCCCCCAAAATAGAGGCTGAAAGCTCGGGGATCATGTAAGTTTTGGAAAATGTTTGGAACCACTGTTCTGTTCTCAGCCTTCTGGTAATTCAGAACCCTGCCAGTGGGCATCCTTGTGGCTGAACTAGGTCTTGGGAGATGCCTGAACCCAGAATCTAGACCAAAATCCGAAAGCTGGGTTTGTGGGAGATGTTGGGAGTAGTTACCTCCTAACTGAGATTCTTAGGTCTTGGGAAATGCCTGAACTGGGAATTCAGATCAAAGCCTCCTAGCCCTGGATTTCCTCTTTTTTTCTTTTCTTTTGCCTCATCTATTTTTACAGAGGTTTTAGGAAGCAATTTTGCTTTATGGCCCTACCTGGGAGTTTTGCAGCTAAACCAGACATTAAGGCCTTTAAGTGATTAAAGATCAGTCTTTCCAGCCAATAGGCCTTGGGAGCCCTGAGGCAATAACTTCCTGCTCCAAGGGGTGGGTGGGACCAAAATTTCACTAGCAAATGCATTTTCAGTTTTTAAGACATGTTAAAAACCTGAAATGAGAAATTCGGTAGTAGGAAGATTAAATGTGAAGCTGAGGTGAATTATGAATGCAGACACAGCTTCTAGTCTGTGATCCCCCTGGGAAAGGAAACATGGCCACCTGGTGGCACCCACCTAGGTCTTGCCCACTGATGCCTGCCTCCCTGTCCCAGACCAGGGAGCCCAGTGTGATGGGTTGGAAGACTGGCCAAGGTGTGGACATGCAGGGGGCAGCCAGCACTGGGAGCAAGGCCCCCACCCTCAGGCCCCTGTGTGGGCCTGTTTAAATGGATAACCAAAAGAGGGCATTAAAAAGGCTGTAATTCATAGTTGGACTCATTCAACAATCCTCGTAGGGACTGAGGAAGATTACTTACTTCTCCTGGCTGGTGTGCCAGATATTTGTTGCCGGATTTCCTCTAGGTTCCTGGCTATTTTACATCAAAGAATTTAAGAACATGCTGGTTTAGTTAGGCCAGTCATTTATTAAGGAAATGATAGAAGAGAATAGAAATGGGAGAGAATAACAGATTATGGATCCCAAGTATATTCATGGATGGTCCAGGCAGAGAAGGAGAAAAAAGGGATGATTTAACTTCTGTGCTTGCTTTTTAAATTGTTAATTATTCTTCCATTTGCTAATGTTTGAGGGAGGGGTCTCACTTGTTTGCTGTTTTGATTGAATACCCCACCCATCAATTCCCCTTGGGGGGGCAATGATAAGTCCTCTTGAGAATATCTGGGGCATTTCCTTGATCCCAGGTGAAATCTCATTCTAAATGGAGTATTCTGGTGGGTTCTTACAGCAGCTTTCTGGTGCGGGTCTTTCCCTCAGAGGATTTCCAGGTGGAATTCTATGACCACATGTTTCAGGGCCATGTTTCTGCCAGGTCCCAGATTCATCTTTTCATTCCCTAAACTAGCCTGCCTCATACCCATATTGAAGCATTGCTACTAACCATGGACTACAGTTTACATTATAGTTTTTGAAGAGTCTTTGGAATAAGAGTTGTTACTGAAATGATTTAAGGATTTTGGGATATTCTGAGAGGTGAACATATTTTGCACATGGGAAGGCTGTGTCTCTTTTGTTCCCAACAGAAGACTGTGATAGATTGAAATATGTACTCCAATTTAGACATGTTCTTTATCTCAATTTGCATTCCTATAGGTGTAAAACATTTGAAAAGAGTGTATAACAGTTGTGCACTTTTTTTCCCATACTATAACAGTACTTTATTTTGTAAATTTTAACCCATTATCACTCTCATGTTATGGATGATACAACCAAGTATACAAGGTGAAGAAAAATTTTAAATGGGGGTTGCACCTGGAAAATAAAATTTTTCAGCTCCATTTACATGTTTCAAAACAGGTGGATCCCAAGTCCATCGAACTCTCATGCTGCCAATATCATGTGCAGCATACTAAAACTACACTGTCTGATTAGCTTATTAATTCTGCATATATCAGATCAATCAATGTGTCAACCTATAACAGACTATGCACTTTAATTGAACAAGGCAAAATATTAATTTTGAACTTTACATCATTTGATGTCAAACAATGAAACAAATCCCAACAGTATGTACAAAAAAACAGCTTTGCAATTTTAAAAGATTGATTCCCATATTGATTAATCCAGGCAGCTAACTCATTGGTTTATAAAACTTTATTGAAGAAAAATAAATCAATTACTAGTAGAGCTATTAGTTGATCACTCATCCATTGAAAATTTGCTTCATTTATTCAGTGTTATATTAAACAGTGTATTGGAGACAGATTAACTAATAGCTCCAAGCTTCCTAACAATTTAATGAAAATCACAAAATGTTTGAGACGTATTTTGAAATAGAAAGGGTGTTTGACTTCCAATTTCCATTCTCTGTAGAACAAGAACAGGTCACTCCTTTATTGACATGCATAAAATACATCACATTTTCTGTTCTGTTGATTCAATACAATTTCTGTAGCCACATCAGCTATGAACATAAATTGTATCATGCAACCTCAAATCTCTAACAGTGGAAGGCTTGAAGAATGGATGCTCCTATACAGTAATGCCACTTCCTTTGATGTGACAATTGAACATCCATCTCCCCTCCCCTCAGATGACTTCTTCAGCATATTGGAGCAGTGAGGAATGGTTTTAGGTTTTAGTTAGAGTGAAGACATTGGACACATAATACACATGCTCCATTTTTTAAAAAAATTCTGAATCTTGGGCCTCTGTTCTCTTGTAACTACTTTACAGTTTCTAAAAGCAGTTATTGTCCAAAGCTGGAAAAATTTAAGTCTTCTCAGATAAGCATGTGAATGAATGGAGGGAGGTAAACAAAAAAAAATAAAATAAAAAAGATGAGGTCTCATAGGGAAGCAGCCAGATAAGAAAATCAAAAAAGGAACAGTAATTTAAAGTTTATTCCAGCTATAATGCAGGTTATTCTGACTTTAAGGTAACATCACACGGTATATGTTTGAGTCCATTCCCGAGATATTCTGTTGTACTTTGTTCTGTTGTACCGTGTTTTCTAAATCCGTGCAATCTCTGACACTAAGGGGTCATCTAAGTTTGGATCACATAGCAGTGAACAAATGGATAAAAGAACTTTAGAAATAGTTAAAGCAGGAGACCACTGTGATCTTAATATTTGGATGATAAATTCTTGTTGTAAATGCATCCTTAGGTGGTTTGAAGGAGTAATCTGTAGGAAAATGAATTGTCAGAAAGAATACACCGCCTTGACATGGGCTGTCATTAAGTCCCATAATTGTGGCTTACCAATGAATCAGATCATCCCAAACTGGACCTGCAGAACATTGTGCTGGGTGGTCAAGGGTCAAATCACCAAGTTCCTTATTAATCCTTTTCAGCGCCATAGTCCGCGCTTTTCATCTGGCTGCACACGCTCTCCGTGTGCACTAAAAGGTCCAGCAAAACTCTTGATTATCTGAACAGGGTGAAGGAGTCTATCTTCATCTCACAACCACTCTGCCAGACACAGGCGCAGAGGGGCCTGGGCCTCCCTCAAGCTGCGGCCTTGGCCTCCTCCCGATGCAGCAGCTGGTGCCTCCCTGGCCCTACGGGGCTCACACCACAGTAGTGGACTTTTGAAGAAAATCAGTCATGTCATAGTGTGTTGATGAAGAATGTGAGCTCTAAAGTCAGACTGCTTTTTTTCAAATGTGAGCTTGTCCTTGAAGCTGTCAACTCACCATGAACAAGTTCTGTGCCCCAGTTTCACCATCTGTAAAATTCAGCCATAAAAATACGCTTTTTGATTCAGTCTTCTAGGTGCTGGCAATACAGGATTGAACTTAATTTGTGATAATCTTGTGTCCATAGTACTTCTAGAGGGGAGGAAGATAAAGTGGAAAGAAAAATTAAGCAAGATATATAGCATGGTAGATAGGGTAACTGCTGAGGAAAACAAATGCAGGACTGAAGAGGGATGGGGCAGATGCAATTTTAAATAGGGTAGTCAGCACATTCTTAAGAGAAAGAGAATGAGAAAAGATCCGTGCAGTTATCTGGGAGAAGGGTATTTCAGGAAGAAGAAAATATGGAACAAGTCCAGGCAACATCAGGCTTAATGTTTACAGGGAAGTGTGAGGTCAGTGTGGCTGCTCCAAAATGAACAGGTCATACATGAAAATAAATGATGAGCTCACAGAAGTAAGGATGAGGGGAAGGTCATGGAGGATCTGGAAGCTCTTGGAAAAGATTTGATTTTTAAATTTGTGTGATGGGAAGTCTTTTAGGTTTTGTGAGAAAAGTCACATAATACACTTTATAGTTTGACATAATATTCTGGCTCCTAGATTTAGATTAGACTTAAAGGGAATAAAGCAGAAAAATGGGAGTCAATCTAGAAGTTTTCAGGTATAATTTAAAGACTGAATTGATGGGTCTTTTGACTAAGGTGGAGGCAGAAAAGTGTTGAGAAGTAGTCACTCTTCAAGTATATTCTTGTATATAGAACCAATATGATATATTGATGGACTAGATATGAGGTATGTGACATAGTGGAAGTTAGAGGATTATTCTTGATAATTTTTTCAACAAATAGGAGGATTGCTTTACATTACCTGTGGTTAAATTTTAGATATTTCAAGATCATATTGGATCTGGAGGCTGTTTTAAAAAATTTTAAGTTTTAAATTTGTGTGATGGTTAAACTGACAGTTATCTTGTGAAGATAAACTATGTTCTTTATATACCTAATGCCCTTTGAATATTGTAGGGCCCTCAATAGGTGCTCAAATAATAGAATCTGTTTCTACTGTTATTATATAACATAAATCATTTGCAAATAAAAATTAATGTTCTTATTTTGTCTTGTTCTATTCCAGTCTTAATTTATTTATCATTATTTAAAGAGTTCAACATTTACAATACATATAATATTGACATACCACCATAACCAAAATCGTTCAGACCAAATCTTACATAGAATATGAAATGCTTGATATAGGGATAAAAGAGGGACAATGCAATAGTCTAGTGTTTTCATATTGTCCAAAGATTACATTGTATTTATTTGATAAAATAATAAATGCTTTCTAAAATATATTATAAAATGATAGGGTAGTCTGTATTTAATTAAAACTTAAGCATCCTGGAAATTATTATTGTCTGAAAAATTAAAGCCTCTTTTGAACTTCATTGCCATATCGAACAAACAGGATAAGTTTTCTGAACCATAAAAATGTACATAAATGAAAGCAAGGCTGGCTCTGTTCATAAAAATGACCAAAAAATGTAAAGAGTTATAAATATAAGAAAACTCACAATGCATGTACAAGATGACAAATTAGTAAAATAATATATTATTAAAAAGAAAATCCTTATCAAAGACATCTCTAATTGCAAACAAAAGAATGAAGAATTGTAATAAATTTAGATTCTAAGCCACATAGAGCTCAGAGCACAAACAAATCATATTAAAATATTTATATGGATATTATTTATGATAAGTTAATATTAGCATAAAATTCAGGATGTAGAGGAAAATAAAGCACATTTTAATTATTTGAATAAATTAATGAACACTGATGATGTGGTAAAAAGTTGTTAAACATTTTAACTGTAAAACAGATGTTGAACATTATTATAATCATTGAAAAATCACTTAGGAAAGTAAACAAATACACTTTCATGGGGATTTCTGTGACACAATTTGAAAGATAACTCCACTTTTATTTTAATCTCAGGTTTAACACATATTTTATGGATTCCAATTACTATGTAGGTTTCTATAAACATACACTTGGAAATGTTTCAGATCATGTGTAGTGAAGTGGAGGAAGGCTCATTAGAAATGCAAACTAATTTTAAAATACTAAAGTATTTAGAGAGATACAAATTTAATATCCAAATAGGAATGAAAGAAAAGATATACTTGAATTTTGAGCATCACTGTCATTTCAATTGCCTGGAGCCCTCTCTCGTCTGCATGACTCTAATGACAGCATTCTTCACCTCTTTTTTCCTAAGACTATAAATGAATGGATTCAGCATGGGGATCACAATAGTATAAATACAGAGGCCACTTGATCCTTTCCCAAAAGTAGGACTTGTTTGGTTTTAAATAAGAAAAAATCATGGTTCCATAAAAGATGGTGACACCCATGAGGTGGGAAGCACAAGTAGAGAAGGCTTTGCCTTTTCCTGAAGTGGATTTAATTTTCAGGGTACTAGACAAGATGGACATGTAGGACATAGAAACTGTTATAAGAGACATGGATATAGTTGAGCCAGCAAAAATGAATATTATGATTTCAGTGTCATGGGTGTAAGTACAGGATAGGGCTAAAAGTGGGTTTAAGTCACAGAAAAAATGATAGATTACATTGGATTTGCAGTAGTGCAAACAGTTCATGGAAAGAAACATGGCCAAGGAGTCAATAAATCCAACCATGTAGGACCGAGTGATGAGGGCACAGCAGAGGCTTGTGGATGTAATAACCTGGTAATGAAGAGAGTTGCCGATAACTACATAGCAGTCATAGGCCATTGAGGAGAGGAGGAAAAATTCAGTGGCAACCAAGAAGACAAAAAAAGACATTTGCATGAAGCAGCCCATATATGAAATAGACTTGTTAGAATTCAGCAAGTTTTCTAAGGTTTTAGGTGTGATGACCGTTGAATACCTGAGATCAAGGAATGACAGGAGACTGAGGAAAAAGTACCTGGGAATGTGAAGCTGGAGATCAAGGCGAATTATCAGTATCATCGCTATATTTCCCAGCATAGTTATCAGGTATATCAGGAGAAACAGCATAAAGAGGACCTGCTGGATCTCTTCAGAGTCTGTCAGTCCCATAAGAATGAAGTCAGGCACATTTGTGTTATTCCTAAATTCCATAGTGTTCAACTATTGTAAACTATTGAGAAATCAAAGGTGATATTTAGCATGAATGACTTCAAAATTGTTTTATTAACATGAATGATCAGGAATTTTAGAAGTTGGTTTTCATCTGGAAATTCATAATAAAGAGGAAATTGCAAACTATTACTGAAAAAACAAATATTAGTTTGACTCTCCAATATAAATTAGGTGTTAAACATTATTTGAGTATCATATAATAGAAACTCATATATTTCATAATTAGAATGAACTTGAAACTATTATAAATACCTGCCTTTATTAACAGATATATCCAGAGAAAAATATTATGCCACAGATTTCACTACTGTACACATTGCTAGATGATAAGGGCACAGAAATTTAAGTAAATTATCCAGAGCCACAAATAACTGCTGAGTCTGTGATTTTCCCAAGATTGGTTGGGCCCAGAGATCACACACATAATACTATATTCCTACTTATATTTAAATTCAGAAAAGAGAAACAAAGCTAGATATATAAAAACCAATGATAGAGAGTTTTAATGCATCATCTATTCTTTTGTATCTGATATTATTTGATACAAATAACAGATAATAAATTAAACCCTTAGACTAATTTACTGAGGTGTGTTGATATTATATAGAAAACATTTTTATTATTTTTAGAAGGTATGCTTTTACGTGATTATTAAATTTAAATTGTTTCCAAAAATTATAATTTCAATATATGTACAATGCTTGATGATGCAGAACAAAAATTCTATATTTTCATGTTTACACATTCTGGCATTACTTACATAGGGCCTCTATGATATGCATATGTTCTGCATATACTTCTAATATTACCCAATTTTTAAGATAATCAAAAAAGTTCTAAATTTGAGTATAATACATACCATGAGGCAGAAATTGGTGAAAAACTTCTTCCAGAAATATCTGTCTATTATATTTGTTATCCTCACATTATTCTCAAAAATAAAATGTGAAATCCATATAAAGAGTCTGATAATTTTGCTACATAATATATTTCCTTTTAGATAACCTGTTTAATTTTTTGTGCATCCACTTTTGTAGTTGTCCCTAGGTAAAATAAATTAATATAAAATTTTTTTCAAGTTCTGGTCAAATAGAATGTTCACCTGCAAATTATGTCTCTCAAGTTTACAAGGGAGCTACTGTGGATACAAGCAGAGCAGAATATCCCTTGACCCTGATACTGTCATGGCAACTCTTACACTGGGGATTATTGATAATGCACCATTTGGTCATTCTTGGGACCAATATCAAGGAAGATTGCTTGGCCTTAGTCCAAGCAGAAAAGTTCAAGGACTAATCCATGTTAAGTTTGTAACAGAGAGTTATCTTCACCTTAGAAGCCACATGATGTTGAACATCATTGTTCAGTAATATTTTGTGATTCTCTATTTGATGACTGGGTAAAATAGAAAGCACTTCTAGAGAAAAACTTAATCTTTGGCTAAAGGACCAGAACATTAACCACTAGGGGTGGAATAGCACATTTTCACAATTTAACATTTTATAATTAAAGACGTGACACTATAAAGGGAGTAAGCCTTGTTCATTAAACAAAAATTAGAATACAATGAAATTCAAAAAGCAAAATGAAAATCCTTCATAAATGTTGTTATTCTTAAATATATTTTTCTCCAATCATTTTCCTTTGTGCATATATGTTTATATAGTGTATATGTATTCACAGAATTTTAATAAAACTGTATTTTCAGTTACATATTGATTTTATTATTATTTATAATACACCTATATCTTTGTTAAATTGAATTTTGTTAATTTGCATTGGCTGCTTCTCCATAACTAACTTTCTTCTAGGTGTGTACACTAGTCAATGAATGGGTATATTTGAAGCATCAAAAGGAAAACACGGTGGAGTTTCTCCACTCATGTTTGGCAATGTCATCTAATTTATCTACACAGAAGATATTTTGTTACGTTCAGTCACAGCAATGTTTGTGCAATCTGTTTCATTATTTTATTTTCCTTGGCTTTTATTTTATTAAAAGGGACATAAGAAAAGAAAGTGAAAGAGAGTTCTGAGATGAGGAAAGATTTTATAATTAATTTAAAGGCCAAAAATTCATTGAAATGCTTTATTCTGACTTGTGCATTAATTAATGATAATGAAATAAAATGTATTTAGATGTATAAACAACTGGTACAAGGAAAACTATTTATATTCCAGGATTTCAGATTATTTGATCGAATGGCTCATGGAATCACAAAATTATATATTATGTATTTGATGAACTTTTGGAAATATCATTCTTCTTTCCATTGGAAAATCAGTGATATTGAGAAAAGCTACTTTGGGGTTTAAAAAGACAGTATCTATTCATTTCATAAGAGGTGAGCTTTGGGATTAAGACAAATGAGATACTAATGGAGATGTTCTATGTCAATGCCACCTCAGTAAGTTCTCCTTACTACTTGCAAAATCGCCATAAGCAATTTTTACTTCCCAGCATTGAAATTATTTTTATGGTCATTATGTGTACTTTAAATACTATAAGTAAAAGTTGAAGAAAGAATAATTTACAAAAGTGACTTTATGATGAATCTTCTTGCTGTATCTTTATTCATGGAATTTCAATACATCTTTTTACAACAATTTTATTCACATTGCAAACAATTCATCCCAAGTGTACAATTAATGGTTCTCTGTTGATCATAGTTGTGTATCATTACATAATTTTAGAACCTTTTCATTACTTTGGTTTATTGAGTTCTTCTATTTCTTCTATAGTCAGAATATATTGTTTGTTATCTTGGAAATTATCCATTTCATCAGGTTTTCTAATTTGTTGGCATAGAGTTGTTCATAGTTCTTCTCAGGATCTTTTTTATTTCTGTTGGGTCAATAGCAATAAACCCCTTCTCATTTCTGATTTTATTTATTTGTATGTCCTCTCTTTTCTTTGTCATTTTATCTAAGGATTTTTTTTTCAATTTTATTCATTCTCTCATTAAACCAGCTTTTGATTTTGTTGGTAATCTCTAGTGTTTGATATTCTCAATTTCATTTATTTCTGCTCTAATCTTTATTATTTCTCTCCTTCTCCTGCTTTGGGTTTAGTGTGCTATTCTCTTTCTAGTTCATCCAGGTATGTATTTAGGTGTTCAATTTACCTCTGTCATTTCTTTAATGTAGGCATTTAGGGCTATAAACTTCCCTTTGTTTCATCCCATAACTTTTGATATGCTGTGTGCTTGTTTTAATTTGTCTCAAGTTACGTACTGATATCTCTTGTAATTTCTTCTTTGCCCACTGGTTATTTACAAATGTGTTGTTTAGTGTCTGTTGTGAATTCTCCAGTTCTCAACTTATTATTGAATTCCAGCTTCATTCCATTATGATCAATGAAGTGCTTTGCATAATTTCCATCTTTTTAAATTTATTGAGAACTGTTTTGTGGCACAAGATGTGGCCTAAACTGGAGAATGGTACATGAGAATTTGAGAAGAACATAACTCCTGCTCTTTTGGTGTGATGTTTCTCTATTGATGAGGTTGGTGTATTGAAGTATCCAACCATTAAGACACCAATTTCTGTCTTCAGTTTTGCCTCATGTATTTTTGGGCACCTTGGTTAGGTGCATAAATATTTATGATTTTGTGTCTTCTTCGTGGATGGCCTCTTTTATTAACATTTAAGTCTTTCTTTTTCTCTTGTATGAGTTTTGCATTTAAAGTCTATTTTATCTGCAATTCGTATAGCTACCCCTGCTCTTTTTCTGATTACTGTTTGCATATAATAACTTTACCTAACCTCCCAGTTTCAATCAATTTGCATCTGGGTCTAAGATGACTCTCTTATAGACAGCATCTAGATGGCTAATAATTTTTTTTTATCCATTCTGTCAGTATCTGTTTTTTGATTGGTGATTTTAATCCATTAACATTCAATGTTATTACTGTAACAGAAGTATGTACTTCAACCATTTTAATCTTTGGCTTCCATTTGTCATATATTATTTTTGTCTCTTTTTTCACCCTTTTAGTTACCCATTTCTGATAATGTTCATTTCTACATTCTCCCCCAAGCCTCTCCCTCCTGCCTTTTCCTTTCAGCCTGCAGAAGTCCCTTTAGTATTTCTTTTAGGGCAGATGTGTTTTAAGTGAATTGTATCAGTTCCTGTTGATTTGTGAATATTTTTAACTTACTATCATTTTTGAAGAAAAGTTTTACTTGATAAAGAATTCTTGGGTGTAGGTTAGGGGGGCATTCAGGAAGGGTTGCATCTGGAGTAGGCTTTTGGAGAGTGTGTGGAGTGTTCATCCTGTCATAATGTGTTGTGTCAGGGAGTGGAGACCCACACAGTGAGTGGGAAGGAGATGGACCCCATCTTTGGGAGGACCGATTCACCCAGAAACAGACAGGTGGGTGTCTCTTAGGTGCAAGGGTGGATCCTAATAGGAGAGGATTGTTGGAGAAGATGCTGAGAGTCAGAGTATAAAGGGTTAAGCATACAACAAGCATGCTTGCTGGCAGAGACACATTAGTAAATGTCTCCAAGGTCTCTGTGTACTGCAGACATCAATAGGAGGAAGCAGAGCGGGATGAACCCACCACTAAGAAGTTACTGTATAAATTCCTAAGAAAAACTATCTAGTAATATAGGAACAGGTAGCGCTCTCATGCACCAAGCTGAGATATTAGATAGACTAAGGCATTTAGGGCTAGAAACAATGTTTATACTTATGCCCCTTGGTAGACTGCCAGAGAAGACAGTTGCTTGCTGTAGTAAGAGAAACATAGTGGGAGAGCAAGGTTAGGGGGGAAGAATTTATGCATTGTTTTTAAGCTAAATAAAAGAAAACGTCACAGTGAGCTCTGGGCTGTTTTTTTTGCCTGAGTGAGCTGCAGCCCTCTTCTTCATATGCATCAACTTGTCTGACTCTTCTATTGCGCCACACCCTGACAACAACATATGGCGCCCAACGTGGGGCTTGACTAGTCTTTTCTCATCGTCTTTTTCTCTGAATCAGTGCTGTGGAACTAAGGACTGTTGTTGCTGGGTCGGATGGTCCTTAAATCTTATGTGGTGAGTCAAATAATCTTGATAGTAAGGGTAATGGGAAATCAGTTGAATCAATTTGAGGAATATTCTGAGGTTTTAAAGACCCTGTTGAAGAATACAGGTGTGTCTGTGATGACCCATGAGTTGCTAGAACTCTTTTCTCTTGTACAAAAAAATTGTTATTGATTTTAGCCACAAGGGCAGAATGTGTTAAATTTGAAACAATGAAAACTAGTATTGAAATCATTGCAGCAAGCTTATCCAAAAGGGGAAACAGTTCCTCTTTAACTATAGTCTTTGTGTAGTCTTATTTCTGTTGCCCTTGAACCATTACAGTCAAATGAAAATGAAGATATTAAAATGGATAGTGCTATTGTTAAAACTGTAGCAGAACAAGCTAATGATGATTTTAAAGAAAATATATATGAAAAAATTAATGAACGGGCAAAGACAGATAAACTCATGTTTAATAAAAAGAAAAGAAAGGAAAAGGGAGTTTATTGAACTTTTCCAGTGGTCGTTAAGTCTTCCGCTCCAAAAAATGATTTATTGTCTTTTGAACCAGCCTCTGCGCCTTGTAAGGTATCTACTGACCCATTTTTTACAATATTTGATGACCCTCCAAAAGTTTCTGTTTTTGTGCCAGCACCATCCTCTTCAATTGTGAAAAGTATAGCACAGCGAAGTAGAGAAGGAAATTCAGAAGCTATGCAATTTTTTACTTTTCCAGTAAGAGTAACTCAAATTCCAGTAGATGCTAACAATCCCCAAGGGGGTGTACAATATGAGCATGCTCCTATTCCTTTTAAAACTATCAAAGAATTAAAACAAGCATGCACTCAATATGCTGTTAATTCTCCTTATACGCAAGGATTGGTGCAAGGACTGGCACAAGCAAACTGATTATTACCCTGGGACTGGGATTTGTTAGCTCAAACTGTTCTTAATTCAGCAAAATTTTTACAATTTAAAACTTGGTGGGCTGATGAAGCTAATATTGTAGCATGACAAAATCAACAGCAAAATCCACCAGTGCCTATTACTGCTGAACAAATATTAGGAATAAGTCAATGGGCTGGGGTTCCTTGCCAGGCTCAATATGATGATATTGTCATTGTACAAGTTCGATTGTGCTGCCTAGCCACCTGGCAACAAATCTCCACCGCTAGACAGACTGTACAATCATTTTCAAAAATTGTTCAAGGAAATACTGAACCCTATGTTAAATTTGTTGTGTGGCTGGCAGATGTAGTCAACAAGACAGTAATTCAACCTGATCTCAAAGAAATGCCTGTTCCAAAAGATTTAGTAAGATTAATATTAAGAAAATCTAGCATCAGTTACAGGAGCATCACTATTGTGTCAAAAGAGTTAACTAAGATAAGTACAACATTTTGACAGCAACTTTGTAAACCTCCTACTGCCTACATAATGATAAGGCTGTGGGATGATAGGGGCTAATAGAATTAAACCACTAGAAGACTAGAAAAACTTGGCAACATTAGTGTTTTTTGTTTTGTTCCCATGCTGATTCTGGTTGGGCCAGTGTGGCCAAATTGCTAAAATTGGTGCAAAATTTTTATTAAGGTGTTAAAAGGAACTTTCAGTTTTAAATCACTAGCTTACTCCTAAACTTTGAGCCTAAGTGTACTCCTAAAAAGTAATAATCCAAAATATACATGTTAAATATCTGTATAAACTGCTAAATTAAAGCTTGACTGCATTTATGCTGTTTAAGTTGTCCTGGCTGGTTGCTAATTACTAACAAAAGTGTTTCAAAGCACAAGCTTGCATATTACAGGCAACACAGATTCCAAAAAAAAAAAAAA